>VZTD01000742.1:71961-227110 GCA_013397725.1 Rhagologus leucostigma | reverse complement strand
GAAAGGAAAGGAAAGGAAAGGAAAGGAAAGGAAAGAAAAGAAAAGAAAAGAAAAGAAAAGAAAAGAAAAGAAAAGAAAAGAAAAGAAAAGAAAAGAAAAGAAAAGAAAAGATGGTGCTGATTAGACAGTGTATTGAGACTTCAGATTGCAGTTCACTCTGGGCAGATCTTTGAAAAAAGGGGCATTTCTGAAAATGTGAATCTTTACAGCAAGCAGAGACAGGGCAGGGCCACAGAGTTCAAATCCAGACATGCATCACAATGTGAGTGCCGACCTAGTTAAAGCTCACAAAAAGATCTGTCAGCTGGAAAAGCTGCTCCCAGGGTCTGATAAAATGCTCACGAACAACCAAGGGTGCTTTGAACACTGCCAGTGCATCACTTGCTGCTTTTTTAAATTGAGAAAAATTCTGAATCAGGGTCACAGATAAACTCCATGAGCACAGAATCAGCACTGGCAGGAATAAGTGGGAAGCACTGCTGTTATATATTGCAGCGATTAAATCTTCCTGAAAATATTATTAGTTGTATATTTACTATTGCAGATCATGCAAATGCTCAGTGCTAATTAGATGGTTTGGCTTTGCAAATTTTATTTCAGAATATCATCAGAAAAGTGAAAGGATAGTATTCAAAATGTAATTTTTGAATGAGTTGGAGAAAGGAAAAAGAAGGCTTTTATTTGTTTATTTCATAATCTATTAAAATCTAATATAATCTACTGTTTATTAAAAATTGCTTATGAACATTAATATTTTATTAATGGAGAAAATCACTTTCTTTTTACTTTTTAAAAACAATTTTTTTCATCAAAGAAAAAACAGAAAGTTAGAAAGTAAGACACTGAAAGCAACAAGAATGTTTTCTCTGTTTTCCCACTAGAAAACAAGAGGAAATAAGAAAAACTAGTTTGAAATTTTGCATATTACTCTCATTTCTAGGTTTTGGCTTTGTCCTTCCTTATATATACTACACTTTCTGAGATGAAACAAGTGAAGAAGAACAAACCTTTAAGGTAAAATACCCAACTCTATTATAAAAAACAATAAATTGAAAATAGTGTAAATATTTTTGAAAAAAATTTCGAAAATTTATAATTTTTATTCAAAATTAAATGTATTAAAGAAAATTATTTGGATTAGAAAAATATTAGTAGCATTTAGCCAAGTTATTACAATTATTGTTTCTTGCTATCTAAGTATATATGTAATATAGATATGTATTTTTATGAATGTGTGTATGTGTATGTATATTTATATATAATAATAGTTTCTATGGTGTGCTTTCCAATTTTGTGTTTACACACGGAGTCAGCAGAAGGGTAATGAAAAATCAGTCCAGCCTAAATGAGAAAAGGTTGCAGTTGCAACTCAATCTGGGAACAAAATTAATTATTTAACATTAATTACTGGTCGACTTTTAAGAACCAGTAAGGTCAGTTCTGATGTAATCTGAAGGATTGAAAATTAATGCTTTTATCCTTTAACCTTTTATCTTGGGACTAAAAAGATGGCTGCTCCCAATTTCTAAGCCATTCCTTTTGTACTTTTAAAATATTTGGATTACATTAGCAGGTGTCCACTTATTTGAAATGTCCCTAGTTTTGCCCAGTAAGTGAAAAATTGTGAGTGACTCCAAGAAAGCTCCTCTTCCCTCAACAATAACAAAAGACCATCATGACTACTAGCAGGAATACATATAGGAATATTTTGCAGTAGAAATGTTCTTATAATTGCTCTTATATAAGAATGTGGTAAAAGAGATTCCTGTTTTACCAGCCTTAGATAACTCATTTTCTAAAATAACATCAGTTAATAGGTAAGCATGAGGGGTGTCTGGATTAAACTACGATTAAACTTTCCATTTGCAGTTTCAAAGTTAATACATACGTTGCAACTTTATTTTCTTTAATCCTTCAAGGCAATGAAACTACCTATTGCAGAAGTGATAGGAAAAAACCCCAAATTTCTTGCCTGGGAAAAAGCTTTGAGAATAACAGAAACCAGTAATGAAAAATATTAATTACATCTGTTTCCTGTCCCAAGGAGACTATTTTCTAATGTTTTTCAAGTTTAATTGGACATGTCCCAGATGCTGAAGTTTCCTGTTCTGCCCCCAGGGGATTCTTCTATTGTCTAATAGATTTCATTATCAGGATGTTTTACCTATTCTAAACTCCCTGTCTTAGTTGCACCCCATTTCTCCTATTAAACGCTATTTCCAGACATATCTGCAAGAAAGTGTTTAGTGTGCAAGTGATTAAACATGAGAAGAGCCATAAATACCAATAACAGACAGTAAAATCTATCCTACTACTTTCTCATTTTCTAAAATGCTTTTAGTCTTAACACTTAATTGCAGCTGACATTTAGACAGACCCACATTTTAAACCTCAGGCAGGTAGTGAACAGTCGGATTAACAGTTCATTACCAAATCCTTCATGTTGGCATAAATCCAATAAGATATGCTAAGGAGTTGTCATGAATTCTTAAAACCCTTTCTCCCCGGATAATTATGTACCCATCATTAGAACATCACTGATGGCATACTCAACAGCTCACAATTATATCAAAATAAAACTGTTTAATATTTGTCAACATTTTTCTCTTTCATCTTTTAATTTCTCTTCATTTTTTTTCTTTCTCATAAATATGTGGTGCAATGGAAGCCACATAATTAGTGCTGAAAGCAACAGTTTAAAATGAAGAGTGCAGTTCTATTATTAACATAAGCATATGTTTCAAATGGGTAATAACTTACTGCATATCATTTTATGATGTTTCTTTATGGAACTCAAATCCTAAAAAAAGGTGACTTGTATGTTGTCTTATGAAGACCATTTTTAATTTCTTTTTGCCTCAATACAGTGATTTTCGGAACATGTATCATTCTGTCTTACGCTGCAACTAGACTCTTAGGTTTAATTTTTATTTTTGAGTCTATAAATGAAAGGAGTCTCTATAGTAATGTTGATAATTTTTCTTTTGCTATAAGCTAATGCAAAGTAGTGATTTTTGGATGTCAGATCTATATGACTGTCCTTGATAAAAAAGTAAAATTGTGTGAACTTTCAAAAATATTTTTTCAGTTTTTTAAGCATATGTTCTGTCTTGAAAGTCTGTGAAAGAAAGGAAATTCATTTATCCATTCTGATTTTTTTCAGTTTCAAGATAGTTCATCCATCATGCTGTTAGGCATTTTAGAAAGTGCTTCATACCATTTTACTCTTAGGGAAGCAAATAGATGTAGATGTTGCATGATCCTTTAAAGAACGTGTTAATTACTCCACCATATATGCAATTTGCTCTGTCATGTGAAACTGGGCTCAGGCAATGAACTTCAAGATTTTTACCCCCCACCCCCCAGGGATTTTAAACACAAATACAACCTGAATATTATTAAACAACAAAATAAAATCCTGGAGAAAGCTGTATTTTTAATTCAAATTTGTATTACAAAACATTTTTTTCTTACTTTTACTGAAAAGTCAAAATATTAATTACCTCCTAGTATCATATTTTCCTGCCTCTGCTACCCAGGCCAATTATTCACACAAATTTATTTCAGAAAATGTTGTGAGGGATTATCCAGAAGTCCAACTACGACAAGATAAAATTACAAATCAGGATAAGGAAATTTGACCTTGCTTTTTCTCAAGGAAAACATGTGGTAAAAACTTGAACTAAAATCATAGGAAATAAGAGACCTAGAGAAATTGTACTAGGCTAGTTTTTCCCTTTTTAATGTCTGAGCCATAGGCCCTGCTTTAGGCATAATTCCTAGGAAAACCAGACTACTGTAATATTCATAACTGCCTGCAACAGATGTTGAGTGAACTTTTCTCCTCTCCCATTCGTACAGATGGAATGTGCACGCTTATGCTCCAGAATACTTGCAAAGGGAACAGACAGATCTGTCAGGAGACTCTCACTAAGATGCATCACATAAAGCATCTCTTTTCCTGTAGAGACAAAGGCTCCAAGAAGTGGAAGGACTTAATCATGTGTGCATGAATCATGAACTGTTCTCTAACACAAATACGCTCCTGCATGGGAGTGTGTGCATATCTAAGGTGATAATATTTAAAATAAGGAAGCAGAATTTGAAGGTAAGAGTATCTGTCAGCTTCAGACTAACAGCACATATTTCTACTTTAAAGGTCCTTTGTTGCAAAAGAAACAGGGAATTATAGATGCATTTCATCTCAGTATATTTTAATTCGCTCAATCCTCTAGGCTAGATTTCTTCAAGTAACATGAGGAGACACAGACTTGTGCAGAGAGTGATTCCTGACCTCTATCTCAGTCAGCTCTCTAGGGCATTGCCTTGGGGTGAGATAAAATAGAAGATTTCCATTTTTTCCACTGTCTTCAAAAAAGAATCTGCTGATCACACAAGATTTCAATCATCAACTTTTAGAGAAGAGATTGATTCTATCCATTAGTGTCTCCATCCCTGAGAATCTGGCTTTGAAGCACTTGGGTGCCTCTATCTTCTCCCACTGCATTGCAAATCCCATGTCTCTACATGTTTCATTAAGCCACAAGAGAGTTGATGCTCACTTTTCAAATTCCCTTCAATACAGGCTGCTTTATTTATCCTTGCAAAACTTGTCACCAAGTTCCAGATCATACTGTCAGATACACCACACAGCAAAGGACAAAGACATCTCCTAAAGCACCAGGTGAAGAACAGGGTGATGGATTAAGGTGGTAAAACTTTGTGGTAAAAATATAAATCTGCCTGTAAAAGACAAGGTGATTTCCTAGGTTGTTGCGGTTTGTAGTTTCTGCGATGGCATGGCAAGCCACAAACATTCCTGGAGAGCGCTGTGGGGCTGTTTTGGGGAGAGTGGCTGTTCCTCTTCCCGTAGCCCTTCCAGGCGGCCCCACGCTCAAGCTCCAGCTAGCTGTCGGCTCCACAACACGGTGGCGATAAAGGAGACGAGAAGAGTCCCCGCATGGGGACCTCAGAGGAACTTTATTCACATGGTCACATGCTGGTTCCCAAAAGCAAAGAGCGAGCACATGGCACGGAGCCTTGGGTTTTGTCTGAGGATGAGGGGGGCAGAGAGAGCACATGGACTAATGGTCTCAGGGCGCAGGGGCGGTACATGGGTGGAGTTGGGGTACTGGAACCAATAGGGAAAACCCAAGGTGGGGGCCAGGACTAGGGGCGGGGAAGGGCGGACAATGTGGGGAGGGCAGGCATTTAGTAAGAGACGGAGTGGGGAAATACAGCACTACACTAGGTCCCAGGCAAGAACAGATGAGGAATTTTAGAGAAGCCATGTACTGTCCCAAACCTCCCTGTCTTCAGCTTCAGTTGCTGTAACTAGCCCATGTGCATGGCAACATGTGCATGGTAATTGCAACCCACCAAAGAAGCCCAGAGCAAGAAGAGCTCTTGAAAAACATGACTGCAGCACAACAGGTAGGAGTGTGAGCCACGTAGATACACACTGCTTACTTGTGTGAGAGCACACCCGCTGAGCAGCCCTGGTGGAAGGTGCATGGCTTTGGCATCAATTCAGCTATCTGAGAAAACCACCTCTGAAGCACTTGGCTTTCTCCAGAGATATGAAAGGTAGGAAAAAAGTGCCTTAAAATCACCTGCTATCTTTGGACTTTGGTGAAAAGATCACATCTGATGGGCTGCTTATATCTACTGTCAGAAATCAAATCCTTAATGATAATTTTAAACAAAAATCACAAAACCAGTTTTGCTAATCTAAATAATAACTGCTCAAAGAGAGGAGTGACTGTAGTCTCACGAATGGGTCAAGTACATAATAGACAATCCTTTACTGATATGAGACAGACAGCCAAAGAGCTATTTACCCACACTGATGCAATAAAATATTTATTTATATATGCAAATGTGCACTGAGTTCAACTATTAACCTATAACTGCCAAGTCTACCAGTAAACCATGTCTCTAAGTGCCACATCCACATATCTTTTAGATACCTCAAGGTATGGTGATACCACTCTGGGCAGCCTATTCCAATGACTGACAACCATTCAGTGAAGAAATTTTTCCTAATAGTCAATCTAAGCCTCCCTTGATGCAGCTTGAGGTAATTTTCTCTTGTCCTTTCACCGGTTGATTGGGAGAAAAGACCGACCCTCACCTGGCAGTACTGACATGAATGTATTTCTGATCTTTAGCAGCTATTTAATTTTAGAATACCACTATAAACTGTGAGATGACTGTATACAGTGGTGCACCCATTCAAACACAGAAAGACATACAGATTGTGAGATGTCTTAAAAAGCTAGATGGAATATATCGGATTAAGATATAAAGTAAGAAAGTGAAATTTAGATCAACACTGCAGCATGGAACAGATATATAGGTCAAATAATTAGAATTTGCTACGTGTGGCTACTATCTTAATAGTGAATATACTCATCAGTTTCTTCCTCAGAGGGAAAGGACAAACTGCATTAAAATTACCAGATCATCTTTTGATCAATTATCACAGAGAACTGCAAAGAGAAGAGACATCAAATTCCAAGCAAGTACATTTTTTTCCTAAACAGTCGTGTTACTCAAGTTCTCCTGTGAACCATGGATTGCTATTGAGATTCCAGGCCAAAGCTGTTTGTGATGTCCACATAACAGAGTGCATATCATATGTCAGGATAGAATTTTTGGCAATAAGATACTGAGTTGGGACTGCCATGCAGGGACGGATGCCAAGATAATAGCACAAAAGCTCTGCTGAGCTGGTTCTCTGTCTGGAATGGAAGACATAGACTTCCATTATAACAAAAGTTATAACGATTACACAGTACCCTGAAGATGGAGTGCTGTTTGGGAGAAAGGCAGATGTATTCCTGAAACACACTACAGTGCAGTTCCTTGCAAAGCAAAACTGGCACCAGAAGCTGTGAGTTACTGACAGGAAACGGAGTATGCAATTGAAGTTGAGGCTTTGTCTGAGGAACAGTGCTGGGCATTAAGTCATGAGCAGAAATGAAAGCTGTAACTGTGTCAACAGGGAGGGAGAAGTGCTAAACTCTGGTGACGTATTTATTCAACATGTAGAGGATGCTTGCATAGGATTCTCCTTGTATTGAGGACCTTTTGTTCCACACGTATTGTCCAGCACTTTCTGTGCTTTCCCAGACTGCAAGCACTTCACACAACTTTTTTTCTGAGGAGGCTTTGCTCTTTGTGGAAATCTTCCAGCCTGAGTTCATGACCAGTCCTTGTATCTCCCATCTCCTTCTCTGCATTCATCCAGACATGAACTTCATGACTGGCACAGCCACCAACTCTCTCGAAAATGTTCTGCCCGAACATTCACCCACCTCTGCTATTTAGTCAAACTCTTGGATGAAGTGAAACAGTACCCTGTAAGGCAGAAATAAACATATTGACCAGAAGAGTTTCCATCACTGTGTCAGTCGTGTGCTGGTCTTTCAAGCTCTACACATAGACAGAAGGCTTGATACCATCAGCAGTGTCATCTTGCATTCCAAAGACGGAATTCCATCAATAACCAAGTGTTACAAACATGTGAGCCCTTAAATAATTTGAAGTGGGCAACCACTTTCCTTTGCACTTTTCACATAAGTGAATGCATAAGTGCAATATCTGTCCAAAAGATTTTGGAAACGCCTTTCCGTCTGTGACATGATGCTATTAAATGCTGCATGTTGCTATTTACACCATTCAGACTTGTGCGTTGCAGGATTAACTTGTGGTTTTTCTCCCCCCTCAGCATTTATCCTCATTCACTGTAGTTAGTCTCACAAATTATTTCCTCCTGTGCATATGTGAGTATAGGTGTGAGCAAGTGCACCCCTTTAATTTCTCAGTTGTCAAAGAGCCCAGTATAGTGTTTTGAAAACTGAAAACACTGTTAATAGGATGTATATTAATACAGTCTCTTTTATACTCCTGTGTCTTTCACTGTAAAGTTTATTTTATGGTTTTCCTATATCTTGTTCCAGCTACAGCTAACTTATGAAAATAGGAAATGACAGATCAGCTGTTAGTATGGAGTCTCTAGATTGCCACCCCCAACACTAGTGGAGCAGCAAAATTAATCTGAAATTAGCATCCATGGATGGGATTCAGCTGTCTGCATTTTACACCAAAGCTGTCTGAAAGTTTATTCCAGATTGAGAAAACCTATAATGTGCCAGTGTCAGCATCATCTTTAGTAACAACGATTTTAAGCATGCATCATTTCTCCACTTTCACTGGTGTTACGAGTAACTCATCTTGCTGTTGGGGCAAGATGTGCAAGACTCTGGTGTTCTGCTAAAGAAAAGCACCTTAGCCTGGAATGTCATCAAACATTAGGTGATCTAGACTCCACAGTCTCGTTTTCCAGGTTTGAAGTGTCTGAAATGTCTTTCAGTGTCCTGCAGAGTCAGAACAGTCCTAAGTCCCCTCTAATTCAATGAAAGCCAATGAGTCTGTCAACACACAGGGACAAAAGTATTGTCAACTTCAGAAGACCAATCCAAATCTTTAAATAGCCCCCTTCTTTTTTCCATTATATAATCAGAATTCTGTGCAGTTGACATACCTGAAGGATGGGATGGCATCCAGAGGGACCTGGACAAGCTCAAGAGAAGTGGACTCATGGGAATCTCATGAGATTTAACAAGACCAGATGCAAGGTGCTGCACCTGGATCAGGACAGCCTGCAGTATTGGGAGGTTTGTGAGGGATCTATTCATCCCCTAGAGGCCAGGCTGGATGGAGCGCTGGGCAACCTGATCTAGCGAAAGGTGTCCCTGCCCATGGCAGAGGGGTTGGAAATAGAAGATCTTTAACGTCTCTTCTAGTCCAAACCATTCTATGATTCTGTTCTGTGATTCTATGAATCATTCATCTTGTGTTAATTTTCCAATTCCTGGTATAATGAAGTCATGTTCTTTCTGCTGTGTTCTTTTTTCCTAAAGTCGTTCAGTGGTCAGGTCTCCTGATCTGTGCCATTTTCACATCATCTTCCTCCTTCTGATTTTGCTTTCTGGGCACTGCTTCCATATTTGTTGCAGCTCTTATGCCACTGAAATGATTCATCATCACCAGCTGGCCCTGTCTGAAGGAGCAGAGCACCAGACAGTGAAAGCTAGCTGATCAAATAATGTGCAATCAAAATTTTTAAGTGTGCCCAGCTTCCTGGATGTCTTAGAGAGTTAAAGGCGCTGCAAATCAGGGCTTCTCTGTGCTTGGGATCATAGCTTCATTTCTGGGAATCCCACTCACACAAGACCTGGATGGCATAGTCAAGCAGAGGGAGTTTGCTTCTGTAATGAGTAAAGAAAAGGGTACTGGGAGAAGAATGGTGTGTAATATTTTGTAGAGAGTAATTAATACTATTTGCTGTGTTCAGTTTTTGGGGAGGTTGTTGGGGTTTTTTTCAAGAGAAAGAGAAAAAGGAGATGTTAGTTTTTGAACGTTTTTAGTGAGGCAAAACAGAGACTAGGACTTCTAGTCTAGAAATTCTCAGAAAAGTTGCAGAAAATTAGAAAGGAAATTTAAAATGAATGAGTAAAAATCTATTAATTCCTTGTGTAAAATAGTTTTCAGAGTTTAAATCACTCACTACAATTCAGTTTCTCACAATTACTTTCCAACCTGGGGTAAACTAAATTGAAATAATTGTTGAAGCACCCACACAAAAGTTTTACTGATTTTTTCCAGCCCTTTGAATAATATATTTAGTTAAGTAGGCTTGCTGATGCTCTAGATAGCTCCTCTAAGAAAGTCTTGAACAAGAAGTAAGAAAGCAGATATATAGTTAACTATCACAGCTCTAATTCCCCTTCAAACAATTCAGAATAAAAATCACATCTGAGGCTGAGAAAACAAATAAAAGGTATTTAGATACTGCGTTATCTTATGGATTAATAAAATGTCTGAGTATGGTTATAACTCTGCTAAGCGATGCCTGAAGTACAAAAAAGATTAGAAATATTCAAAGGAAATATACAACCTCAGCTTCCACCAAAAAAAGATAAAGAAAATTTCTGTATCTGTGGTGCTTTGATGCCTTTTATATTTATCGTCTATCAGGTTGACTCATTTGGTGTTGATTTGGCATGACTTTCAAAGCATGCATAGGCAGTGCATTCTAATTTTGTCCACCTCAGTGGATAAAATTGCATCTGAATTGGTCTTGCTTTAATTATTCAAGGACTGAGTGCAAGTTAATACCATGTTGTGCATGTCATCCTAATAAAGAAAAGACCTTGAATTTCTGATTCTTGGGTTTTGTATTTCAAGTCAAGTGCTGGATGCTTTCAGGGAGTTGTTCGCAATGAGCCCATAACAATTGTGCAATATGACAACAAAAAAACCCAGAGAAGAATGTTTTGATGTATAAGTATCCTGTGAACATACCAATTTGCTGAATTCAGACTTTTAATGTAAATTACTTGGTACTCATATGCACCAGTGTGGGAAAGGAAGAACATGTGAAGTCATAAAAGCTGGTATAAAAGTTCATTATTAATGACAAGACGTTAAAAAATGAAACTTCCAATAAATGTTAGGAAAATCTTTTTGATAGCAAGACTGTTAAACAGCCTGCTAGGGAAGTGATGAAAAACTAGATATTAGAGGCATCTAAAAGTGGACAACACACAGGAATTTGAATTAATTGGCTTAGGTTTGTATTAGAAATATGGAGAACTAGAATATGTCATTGATTGCCAGATTATGCAGTTTATGTAGACACGTGCCACAAATACCTTCACTTGTGATGCAGGTGCACATTTTCTGGACACATATGATTCCTTTGGGATATAATTGTTCCAAACTACACTGGGAATGAAATAAAGCACTATGTGGGAAAGTGAGATACTGAAATCCAGGCTGAAAATGGACAGGGGAGTGATAGAGTGGCTTTGTTGGGCACCTCGTGTCCAGTCTGGGTCAACCTATTGCAATAGAACACTTCTACAGGACACATTTGGTGAATATTTCCATCCTTTATTACTACTTCATTGCATATTATAACTTTAAGGCTGTACTGTTCACAGAATATGGTAACTCAGAGCAAAAGTTACCGAATACATATCCTTTGCTTTCTTCCTGAATAATATTATAGAATCACAGAATATTACTTCCCTTTTTCTGGTCTCCTTCCTTTTCTTTTTCCTCCCCTCTAGACAAGCTGGAGAATGACAATCTCAGTTGCTGAGAGCTTTTAGCAAAAACCAGAGATTTTTCTAGTTTAATGCTAAAAAACTTATCACAAAGAGAAGTCTTGTTTGCCAGATGTTTAGACAGCTACCCTTCCTGATAGAGAGTTTGCCAGCATATGAAAATATAATGGCAAAAACCACAGTATTTTTCATAACAAAGCATTTCTGCTTTTGGTATTTATCTGGATAGCTGCATAGAAATAGAAACTCCCTCTTCCCTTGAATTCTTGTCCACAGTTTTATCAGCCTGAAGAAACAAGCCCCAGTAGTACATATGATGGTAAGGGTATATGCAGCGTTTTATATTGAATACTGGATAAAATTCAGTGAGGAACCATGGATCCATGAGTCTGTAAAGCTGGAAAAAATAGATTTTTATGTTACTGTTGCACTTGAGAATATCCTAAGTCCCTTAATCTTCCACTTGTATTATTACCTCTAGATTTCTGATGGTGCAAAACATTTCAATTTATTCTTGACTCTGAAAACGAATAATGAAAATGGCATATAAACATCATGAAGAACTAGAAAACTTAAATTATTTTGGATAAAGAAACCAGATAAAGGGATCATAACATCATATTCTGATTATATGTTTAAATATATGATATTTTTAAATCAACAATGCATAAATACAGTATGAGTCACATATGGATAACTCAGCATCCCAAGGGTTGCTTTCTTGGAACATTACATTAATTATTAAAACAGTACTTAGAAATTAGAACCTAAGAGAAAATTAAACCCTAACATTCTTAACAGAAAAAATATGCAAATGTTAAACAGTGTTATGGAGTGAAAAATATTAGTGTTGGTGAAATTATAAATTAGTAAGAACAAGAAGTGAAAAGTTAAAACAAATTAAAAATTGGGCCAGCTTTATTAGTGCCCCCAGATCCTTACTGATGCTGATGGTGCAAATCGTACTGCTAAAAGAAACTGATAAGAAGCTGTGAAAGCCAATTTCTATTTGCTTCTAACTAATATCTGCATTAAGGATACTGACTGAAATTCATACACCAAAGCCTGGTCATTAGCTTGAGTCTTTGAAGAACAGGGATCTGTTGAAAATATCAAGAAAAAATGATAAACAATATTCTAAAGGCAATATGTCACAAATGAGGGAAAAAAAAAGTGCTTTCTACTATGAAAAACCTTACTTCTTTTCTGAGATATATGTATGCACAAAAAAACCCCCAAACAAACCCACAAACCAACCAAAAACTGCAAGCCAAAATTTATATTTGAAAAAATTATGCGATTTGCCTGCTGGGTAAAACCATGCTAAGCAACTCAGTTCTCCATAGGATCTATCTGTATTAAAGAGTTTGAAATAATTACAGCATCTGAATATGTTTTAGTCTAAAAACAATGGCTTTTTCTTACACTGGATGGCTGAAAACTCATCCCAGTGACAGAATTGAGATCAAGCTGAGTATTTTGTCAGTGTTTTTGATTTTTCCCAAGTGGTCATTTGGCACAAAGCACAAAGATGTGGGTGAGCTTTGAGAATGAAATACAGAAGGTGGCAGAGTATTTTAGGGGATGGCTGAAGAGTTGGTAGGGAATAGCTGATGATCTGAAGGACATACTCAGAGTGAGATGCTAATAGTAGCACAGAATAGCAAAAGAGGTGAAAGTACCATCCTTTAAAGGAGAAACGAAGAGCAAATTTTCATTAAATGTAATCAATCATTTGTATTTGTTTGTCAGGGACACTGTCTGCTTCAATTCATGCCTGAAGGCCTGAGGTGAGGTCATGATCCACAAGCATTCCATTAAGCAGAAGTTTCAGTTCACCGTTGTCTCAGAAGTTACATCTCATGGTTTCCCCTCCCCTGGTGCAACTAACCAGTTCAAGTGTCCCAATGCCATGGTGCTCTTTGGACAAGGTTGTGGTGGGACCAAACTAGCTCACCTTATCCATGGCAGCAGAAAAAAAAGCAGCAATGTTTGGGAGAAGGAAAAAAATATTTTTATTAAAGGGGTTGACAATTTTCTGGTTAAAGAATAAAGTACTGTGCAGTCGGAAGTATTGCCTTGTTAATGGCAACAGGGAGAAAGGGGGATATCTTGCTCATGAGAAGGGCTACAGGGAGAGAACAAAGCACTTGATACTGGAAGTCTGCAGCATAGCAACACCACTGAATAAAATCTCTTCCATTAATTTACTGACCTGACAACCTCCTAAAGGCTGGCATTTCTTTCCTTGCTGCTTAGCACGTTCCCAGTTTGTGTAGCCTGTTTCACAATGCTCATTACATTACCTCTGCATAATGTATTGCTATGTTATCTATCCCTTTTGGAGTTTACAGAGTCTATTTTCTGCATGATAAACAATATGTCTGTGCGGGTTTTTTTGAAAGGTGATGTGTTCCAAATTCTCACTATGCTTCTATCCACCCAAGAAGTCTCCTTTATTAGCATAAAAGCTTTCTGCTGAACTATTTCCTTAGCATTCCTTATTTTGCTCCAATATGACCATCAGTATCTGTTCTTTCTCTTAGTGTGTTTCTTAAACAAATGGATGATGACATCCTTGCTTACATTATTTAATAGAGCAAGAAAAATGAGTGTAGATGAAAGAATATGATCTAGCGTATACTGCCATTTGAAACAGCTGGCAGTCCTTGCTGGCAAACTCCTAATTCTCTGCTCTAATTCTGCTCTTGGCTCTATACCCTCATTCTCCAGACAAGACTTTCACGTGGTGAAGTTCTACATAATCACTCATACTGGGAATGACATCCTTACTCTTCACTAAGCAAAATATGGTTTTAAAGAAAAAGTGGTATGTTGAATATAGACTGCAAGTACAGGAGATATATAAAGAAGCATCTTCAGAGGAGGCTACCACAGGTCTGGCTTGCATCTTCCCTGGTGGTAATCAAAGACCTGTGTTTCGATTCAAGCAGGAAAGAAATATCACTTCCACAAATACCATTCCAAACGCAGTATGTTAAAACTGATATTCTTTCTGTGATACCCAAAATTCTACATTTTTTCCCAGAGCCATAAAACCCAGCCATAATATGGTAGAATTTATTATTGATAAAACAAACCAAGCCCTTCTGCTTCACGTTTTATTTTCAAAACATGTTATTTTCTCTTTAGAGAAGGTATTTCTGAGATCAAAACCACACTATGTATTATCCACTAGATACATCCAAAGCCTTTTACCAGATCTTCTACACTACAAAGTTCTCAGATCATTAGCTCACCATTTATTGTAATTAATTCAGTGGCATTCACTCTGTTAAGAAAAGCACAAAACAAATCTTAGGATTTATGTTTAAGTCTTCTGATGATCTTGTTTACCAACATAAAGATAACTATCAATGTGTTACAAAGAGCTGGATTTCAGACTTTTTTACTCAGAACAGCAGACAAAAGCCTTTTTTCATACCACTCATAAGAGAAAGTAATTAGAACAGCATTTCAGTTGTCTTCACATTCTAACCACAAATTAGGAAAAGCTACCAACAGTCTGACATTTCTAAACAAGTAGTTGCACAGAGTGCCAGCTAAACATAAGAGATGCCTGGGATGGGAAGAGAGATGGCACTTAGGAACAGGTTTATAGGTACCATATCTAAAAGCATAGTTCTTTGCAGTCCACTTTAATCTAATTTGTTGACCTGTTGTCATGTAGAACTAGAAAATGCTGATGTGAGCCATGCATGCAAGTGCCAGCAACACAAAGCTAGAGTGTGTACAAAGAGCTGTTGGTGGATGACAGTACTGAGAGAAATGGTTGCTCGTTGTCATCCATAGCACTGCTTCCTTCTGTTTCTTTGCTACACAGAAGTTCAATCATTCAAGTATTTTTTTCTTTATGAAGCATAATTTGCTGCTCCCTCTTGTTTCCATACATTGTTGTTTGAAATAACACATGAGATTGATAACACCTGAAAATTTTTTTTCAATATTTTGACTGCAGAGAATTTTAGAGCAGCAGATAAAGTTCTGCTGCCTCATTCTTGATTGGTTCATATCTGGGGAAGATTTTTACACCTTGACAAAGTATATATGGTTTTAAGAAGTCATAAAAGTGTTTTTTTACATTCACTTTACAAGTGTAAAAATTATCCCAGCTGAAAATCAGAGAAGACCAGAATGGTATAAAATTTAATATTATTTTCCTTTACCAATTGAAATAATTATCCAGATCCATTAATTGCCCATATTCATAGGAAAAAAAAATCATTGCATTGCTGACTGTCTAATCTAACAAGTGCAAGGGAGTGAAAACAGTAGCTTGCAGTCCTTCCAAATGATATCTTGGAGATGCATGGAAGTGATTCGTAAGGAAGACATTAAACTATAGGGATAACCTATTGCGACTATAACTCAGTGTGATTAGAGGAGTGGAAGCTGAGCACAGTGTATTTTCTGCTTGCCAAACAAAGGATTTGTCCAAAAAGAATCCTGATTTCAGAAGTGAAAAGTCTATTAACAGGAGCTTTTGATGACATCACTTCTGAGGTACCCCCCTGGAAAGGTACTCCTAAACTTTTGAAATCTTGACAGGATCTTGTAACATCTGAATACATTTCCTCTTGAAAACATATTTGGCAAATTGGCTTGTTAAAAATGGGGAAATAACCTATTTTCCAAGAATAATGGCCAACCACTGACTCTAGTCTCAGCAGTCAGTGCCCAGCATTTTTATGTTTCTTTGTAAATCAAAAAATCCAGAAAGCAAAAGACACGTTTAACAGATAACATTGCCATTTTAAGCCAGCAACCAGATGTGACTTTAAGGCTAAGGAGACCACGAATCCCCAGTGTCAGCTTTATCACCTGATACTTCCATTTGTACAGCACAGTGAAAACTGATGGATGAAATCAGATTTCCTTAACATGCTTCCTAGAAAACAAAACAAAACGAAACATCAAAAGTTACACAATACCTGAAAAAAAATGAAACAAATACAGAACCCTCTCTCCTGCACAGACTGAGCAGCTAGTTTTCTTGGAAAAATTATGGTGATCTGCTGTTTAGTTTTTCTCTTCTGTACCACTCGTTGGTTCCATGTCATCCATTATTGGATTGTACGTTCATGTTGCCAAATTTTCAAGAGATTTAGTTCTTATCTAGACAGTAGGAAAGTCAGCTTTCAGCACTCAATGTGTCAAACAAGGAAATGATGGTGAGTTTTTTAAACCTCTGAGAATTTTCATATGTATATACTGGCTTCAAAGGATAAGCTCATTACTTACTTTTCTTTTAGTTTGTCAAACTTTATTACTCCAGCTCCAGATTTTTGAAGCTTCCAGTCAGTAGTTTTCTCTGATACTGGTTATATTTTCTCTCTCAAATTAATAAAAATATTGGAAATATGTCTACATTTTGATATAGCAGACAAAGTATATGGCTCATGGCCTCAGACTTTGTTGAGCATTTGGTTGGCATATCGGGATGAATTTTCCTTTGGGTGTCATTGTCACATGAAAAAGGAGAGTAGTCTAGGCACAAAACTTACTGAAGAGAGACAAACTGAGGCTACAGGATCTCTTGCACATTTTACATCAGTGAACCTGTCCAACTTTTCCCCGTCCCAGGAGAGACTGGTGTGTTTCTTGTCTGCACAGCATGGTCCAAACCTGCTTAGTCTACTTTAGTAAAAATGTATGTCCCATTCTCTAGCCCTGAGAGCAAGGCAGTCTGCTTCCTGCCCAAATAGATAAAAATATTTCCCCTTCCAGTGGCCTCCATACTTCCAAAAGGAGACCGCCCTGGCCAGTTTTATCCCCCATATCAAGCCAAGGTATTATTTGAAAGTGCAGTCATTGTTATGGGCTGAAACTCTGCCCAGCAGTTCCACAATATGGAAAACAGCAAGCCAGCAACTCAGCCTGGTCAGCCTTACACTGCAGACACAGTCAATAGACAGGTTGGCAATGGTGGGAACATATTACATATTTGGTAGATAAAAGTTCCATTTAAGTTACAATTGGGAAATTTTCCATTTTTGAGAAAAATCACATTATGCAGGAAATAATATTCCCTGCATTCTTAAAACCTGCAACGGTTTTCGTTCTTCTGTAGTGCAGTTGACAAGTAATTTTTTTATTGTTCTGAATATTATTTTAGCCATGGTTACAGACAGAAGGGATTCTGTCTTCTCCAGTATCTTTTTGGGTTTTTCCTAATGGGAACCACCCTTTGAAACATCTTTCTTTTTAGTTATGGTCATGCTCAGCTTAGTCTGGTCCAACAGGCAAACAAATGCTGCTTTCTTTTGAAGAGAGGATGGAATTGGTAGCAACCCAACAACAGGGTGTGCCTGCACTGAATATGTTCAGGAAAAGGCACAGAAATAGCCTGCAATTAAAAAGTACACTTAGAAATAAAATACCCTGACCATGATTCTCTTTAGATTCCTCTCGTGACTGCATGAAAATTGAAAAAATTATTGCAGAAGAACTACTACATCAAAACAAAATAATGAATAGAGTTAAAAGCTATAAACAGCCAATAAATGAAAAGGGAAACATCAGCAGTTTGGAACATGTAACATTCCTCAGAGGGTTTGTAATGCGGGAAGGAAAAAAAAGCATTATAGAACATAAAAATATCCCCAGTTTGTGTGGAAGTGTCTGGGTTTTACATTCAGTGATTTAACTGTAGGTGTAATGTTCCATATTGGTTCCATATTGGTGATATTTATCAAACTGTTGATCCTGCAAGTTTAAGAAAGAATTAAGTTAGGAAATCCACCCAAAAAATATTATCCATTACAATGGTAAAGAGAGCGTCTTTTGTATAAATCAGATGGACAAATACTGCTCTGTTTGTGTGAGCTGTTGCATTCAGTATGTTTTATAAATTTTTGTGTGAAATTCTGAGATGAAAACTTCCTGTATGTCTATCATATTTACTCTGTGTGCATCTACTGCTCTCATATCGTCATTAAATCCTGCGTATATCAAACCCCAGTTTATCTATATAGACATGGCTTGCTGATTGCTCAAATTGGTTTACTTTTGCTCTTTTCATTGCTAAAGCTGCTGCAGCTTATTTTAGAATGTTTTCCTTGGCCATCTTAAAATGAAACAATAGGGTTATAAACGCTGATTGTCTCATCAGTTGAGGGAGCATCTGGGGTCCCCATAAAACCATTCACCTGCTGAGGGACAGAGATGTGCTGGAAGCTTGTGCATAGCACTGTTAGCCCACATTCCATTATTGCCATGGCAGTTCCATTCACATGTCACCTAAAATCAGCAGAGAGAACTCATAGAATCACAGCTGTGCTAATAATACCAACTCAGCTTTGTGAATAGCTCCCTCAGGCCTCATGCAGCATAAATTGAATTGATCTTTCTCCTTCAGTGGCAAGATCTAAACCTCTTCTCAAGCAGTATATATCTTACCATTGTTAACTGTTCCTGTTAAGAAAAGTCCAACTCACCAATGGGAAATATGGAGAGGAGAAATATTTAATAATGTTTTGCCGCTCACAGTGCTCACATAATTCACTTTTAAAGGTCCAGAATCACTACTGCTACTGAGCATGACTTGAGACGGTAGTGCCAACAACACACACATGAAGAGTAAGATTTAAGGATAAACAATGAGAAATTGTCAGGCATTGACTCCATCCTAGTAAGTCTCAAGTGCAATTAAATCTTTCAAGACATCCTCTTTCCACAGTGGACCTCTCATTAGACTGGCGAAATTAAAAACTAATTAGAAGCAGCAAGTTAGATTCTACCCAAATTCAACCTGTATTTGCAAGTTGAATGAACTGTCAACTTAGAAAACAAAATGCTACAGAATGAAGAGAATAGAGTATTGAAAAAGTCAGACAATTGAGTGATGCAAAATAACAGGCACCATGTTTACATGAATTCTGCTAAATCCTTATTCATTAAAGCAAATTAGAATGCCATTGTCATCTTTGCCCAAGTTGTTACACCTGTCACAGAAGTGCAAAAATCAATTTCAATCTAATTGACACTTTGGGGAGAAGAGGCTGGCAGCCAGTTCTGCAGTATCAGGGAGCAGGAGGGCATGAGCAACTGTAGGTCAGAGATGGCAAAACTATTTCTTACACAGTGCCTGAGCAGGACAAAAAGCTATACACTGCAGTGACAAAGTCTATCTTTTGAGATAAATCCTGTCTTCATGGCCATAAAATACTTCTCCACTGTAAGCAGTGAATGTGGTTTTGCTCAGTTTAAATGTCAGCAATGACACCCTTTGCTATTCTTTTTCCTGGCTGCCTTTACTCATTGAGTTGTTTAAGGAGAGTTGTACTAAATGCACATCTAAAAGTCCTTGCCATAAGCAAATCTGCAACTTGTGTGTTCGAATAGCTTCCTCTGTGGCAAGAAACACTGAATCAAGGAATCTGGCTGCAGTGACCAGAAAGAAAAATAATATTATGTCTTCAGAGTATTCTCTTAGTGATTGTCTTACTGGCCTTTATGTTGCATGAAAATGGCTTCATCAAATAACCACACACACAATTAAATACTGAAGAAGCTTAATGAGAAAAACAATCAACAAAGAATGAAAATTTTGTTGGAAGAAAACTTGAAAATAATAAACATTTAGGATGAAATCATAAAGTACTGTAGTTCTATCTCGATGTTAATGCAGTTTCATCTCAATCTAATCCAATTACACAGATGCTAAAGTTAAATATAAACTCCTGCAAAAATAATCTATGAAGATGGCAAGTAAGGAAGGTGTTTTTCATGGTTCCTGGGTAGGAACATTTACTATTTTTTTTCTCTTTTCATAGGGAAATCAAAAGAACTCTGTAGAAAATGCTAAAAAACTGTGAAGCCAATGGAAAAACCAGTCAGTGTTAACCTATCTCTGCTCCCTGCAGTGTTTACCTTCCATTTCAATGGGGAAAGAGGTGCACAGGTATTAAGTGCTACAGATAAATCAAACCCTGAAGCTTCAGATTGTCAATTCCATGTTTTAAATTGAAAGAAACAAGAACCTTAACGCACATATCTATTTTTGTTACAAGCTTCAGCTAGTTTTTAATTTCAGGTTAATTTACCTTGCTTTTCTTAAACCTCTGACAAGGTTTCAATTATAAACTCAATTACCCTGTTTTTTTCTGTGAAGAGCTGAGTTACTCAGAAATTTATAGTAAGGCTTTATTTCACAGCCTTAGCCAGCGCAACTTTAAATATTGCTGATTCAGAATAATTCAGTTCCATACCAGACTGTAGCTTCATTCACATTGAAAGGCAAGTGAAAAAGCAGGACAATGCTGAATATTGCCACATGTGACTGTGAGAGGACAGTCCAGATGAATTCATCTCCCTGAGCTAGATGACAGCTACCAGGATACAACGGCCAGCAGTCAAAGCCTGAGGGACAGCTAGAATAGTCAAGGAGGTCTCCAGAAGAGAAAGGCATGATCCTAAAACTTCGTTATGATCTCCTCTTAAACCTACTGTTGTGTATTGCATCTTCCTGAAATTCCTTTTTATTTGAAAAAAAAAAAGGATAATTTTTTGTACTTTTGTGGATATTTAAGTGGGTTTTCCCTTCTATAGTTCTTTGTTACGTTTTTGTAAATCTGAGTGGAAAATTAAAAGCAAGATGACAGTATAGGATTTCCTTTTCTTATCCTCTACTAGCAGCCACTAAACATTAAAAAACTGAATATTTCTTTGACCTACATCATATAAAATACATTTTTTCATCAGAACAATGAAGCAACACTCTGGCACACAGCTACTGAACTACATAGTGTTTACTGAAAGTGGGACTATTACTTAGACACTGGCAATAAAGTAAAACAATAAGGAACATTTATGCAGTCTATGAAATGGTTTTATAATGACATTAAAGGAGAATAAAATTTTAAAAAAGCACTACCAGATCTCCATTAGTGTCTCGATGAAAATCCTGAACAGTTTGTCTCTCTGCCAGGAATTTAGGACCTTTATTGAATGCACTTGGCTTCATTACAGTGCACTGTGGTTTTTCAACTGTCAGCTGAAACAACATGTGTGTTTACCTGATAAGCCAGATATAACAGATAGATTTTTCTATTAAAGGAGCCTTTTCAGTGAAACAAACTATGTCTTATTTCTAGAACTGAAGATAACATAAAAGAGTCACTAACAGATCTCCATAAAAAGTACTGCTGTTTCACACGAGGATTATCTAATAGCATAATTATAGAAGGTGCTATTTACAACAGTAGTAATTACACTTGTCCAACACTTTCCATTTTATACCAAGTAAATAATAAAACAAAAGACTAAAAGAATTTTTTTCTTTTTTCCTCTGATTATAACTGCTTTTATTCGCATGTTTCAACGCTTCCCCTGAAACGGGAAACACTGCTAGCAATTTTGGGATGTTACCCAAATGTACATCAATTTACTCAAACTGATTTTGTTATGATATTGCTGCAGTATGCAGTAGCCTGAAAGTCCAAATATGTTTTAAGTTTTGAAACCCCCAATACGACACTTATCTGAGTAACCAGGGAAGTCCTAGCTTCAATTCCATTGCCTATACACAAGCCCAAATGTACCAGGCTGAAGGGTAAACCAAAATCTTTCAAAAGAAAGATGCAGAAGAATCACGTCCTCCATGGATACAGCACCACAATAATGTTGACAACTACGACATTTTGCATTGTGGTTCTCGGCTGGAGTCTTCAGGTCGTGTTTATTGGAAGCACAGCAGATGTGGAAGGATTCTATTTAATTTCTCATGGAAGAGGCAAATGAACTTAGAAATAAGATGTCTTGTTTCCTTTTCTGGAAGCACTAGTGTTGCATCTTCTCATATGTAAAATTACTTCCAATATAAGAAATGGAAGACAGCTGCCAAAATACCAAGAGAATGATGTTATAAGTTTTCTCAGGAACTCTGCTCATGCTCTGAAGCTTGCTTTTGGAGAAACTCATTAATATTATCTTTATCTGAGGCATAGACTTTATGTACAGAAGGATCAGTCAAATACCATCACTCACCAGAAGGCTTTGTGCTTCTATAACTTGAAAATTTGCCTCTAAGCTACCAGCCCAATTTTTCAAGGACTCCTTTGACTTGAAGAATGCTTTCAGCAGAGGTACAAATGTGCATTAATAGATCCTTTGCAAATGTCTACTGGATAAATTTCCATGCAAAAAGACACTTTTCTCCACAATTGCTATTGTAATTGGACACAATTCATTTAAAAGGCTTTTTCACGTGTGACCAATTGCATTGGTCTTTCCTAACATGAAAATACATGCTTTTACAAAAAGCAGTTTCTAAAACTCACAGAAATAGCAGCCAAGTGAGCAGTGCCACACACATTTAAAAGGTTTTGTTGTGGGGGTAGCTATTGTTAACAAATCTTAATTATTTGATTCTAAAGATATAGTAAAACATTGAAATAAACAGAGCAAACAGTTCGAAGAAAATAAATAAATTAAAGAACATGCCATTCATATCTGGAAAATGTTGGAGCCATTTGTGGAGAGCTTCTAAGGGAGAAAAGTAAAGAAAAACCAGCTCACAGATCACTGCAGTCTTGGATGAGCTAGGCTTAGTGATCCAATATCCACTGAGCTCATTACTATCCTTACTTCAATTCTGTGATGGTTTGGAGGAGATTTATAAACAATTCTAAGATAATTTAATTTTTAAAAAATAACTCTAGCACTCTGTTTACAGTTCTTTAAAAAAACATTTTATCTTTGAAAACAATCCAAAAGGTAACTTCAAAATATTGGCAAATGGATTTCATCTAACAAACAGGAATCAAAAGACTGTTTTCAAGAAAAAAAGATTATTTTTCATAGGCTTCATGGCAAGTTGATGTGTTTTTTAAGCTCACAAATATCAACTCTCCTCTCCAACACTTGGAAGAAACATCTTTTTTCAAACACAGGGTTTGGTTTCTGTTATTGAAATAGCACACTTTGGCTGAGCCATAGCCTGTGTCAGCCCTCTCAGCACAGATACTGCCTGGGGGTTCCTAGGCCAGGTGTCACCACTGCACTGAGAGAAGTTCAGTGGTAGAAGTAACTCCTTGAGAAAAAGTAGAGAGGAAAAAATGTATTTGTTTTCTCTGTACAGCCAGGCTCAGAATACCTTTCAATAGTTGGTGATGATATGTTACGTTTAGTAATTTTCTTTTTCCTCCATGTAGTTTCACATTGTGAGGTGAGAAGAGCTGACCACCATGTCTCTATGCCAGCCAGTGCAAGCCTTCAGGAGCTTGTGTGCTGGCTGCTGCTCTGGTCAGAACTTCCACACAGTGTACAGAAGTAGCTGATCTAGGAGTATCTCCATTGAGAGCAGGGTTTAGTGAGACAGCTCATCTGAGGCTGACCTGCAGGGTTGAATGCTAACATGCAGTGTCACCATGATTGACCTTTCTATTTCAGCCTGTTTACTAGTAAACCAAGCAGAGCCAAGCATTATTCTCTGCTCCTAATGCCAACTAGTATAGTCCAGCAACATACTTGTTGAACCACATGAACCACATAAGTCTTCTCATCAACATCCAAACTGCAATTTGGGAAAGCAAATTTTGGGAAATTTCTTGGAAAGCTGGAAATTGTGAGAATGTTACCCAGGGGAAAGCTATGCTGAAGACAATGCAAATATTAAATTTAAAGACATTTTCATTACCATACAGAGGCCAGAGTCCTGGTGCTGTTAAACTCATTGGGAGAGATCTAGACTCAGTTCACAGAGGGATATATGCTTGAGTTAATATTTTTGTGTCTACTGTGCGTGCTACATATGACTATGAACTTGAGAACAAGATCACCTGTTCACGGCTGACACTGTAGACATACCATATTAACCCAAAACATACTGTGGACAAGATCTGTCTATTCAGTTTAGTAAGTTTTGCATCAGCACCTCAGAGTGAAATCTGTGTGGAACATTGAAGTTTTGGATAACTGGCTTAAAAGAATTTTTAAGCTTTTGTGAATTGAGAGGCTTGGGTAAAAAAGAAGATCATCCCTTCTTTGTTGCTCTAGGAGAGCCACAGTAAGAGGAAAGAGGGAAAAGAAAGAGGGGNAAAGAAAGAAAGAAAGAAAGAAAGAAAAGAAAGAAAGAAAGAAAAAGAAAGAAGAATGAATGTCCACCTGTCAGCTTTGAACCTGTGACCTGAGAACATCAGTGGAGGCACATCCAGTGGAGGCACAAAGCGTGTCTCCAGGCATACTGGAGGTGCAGTATATCTCTGTACCCTGTGTGCATTGTCTTTTTCCTTTTTTCTTTTTTGCTTATCGTCAGAAGAAAGTACCTATGATGCCTTTCACTTCCCACCTTCTTGCACCCCAAGTATTCTCTTTTTTCTGCTCTGAGCAGTGGTTCTGCAACAGAAGAGTATGACTCCCTCTGGCCTGATTCCTAGATTTCTTGTAGTGCTGGTTGCCTTCTCTGTTCAAGTGTCTGCCATGAGTTTAATCCTTTCCCCAGATAGTTCATTTGTCCCCACTTTTCAAAAGCATTTCTGGAGAGTGTATCTGTTTTTCTCAAGAATAATTCCTGCATGCTGAAGTCACAAGTACAACAAATGATCCTGTCTTTCAGCTAAGGAATTTAAAAATCCTTCCAAAGTTACATGAAAATATCAGATATCCCTGCTCTGAAAAGTGCTTTGGTTGCCCCTTTAGCTCTTGGCCACAGGTAAAGTAAACCAGTCTCATTTAAGGCTTAGTTTGTGTTGGGTTTACATGAAATTACCTTATCAGTTGTTCAAATGACTTTGTTATTACTGGCAATCATGTTTTATTCACTACTCACCTCTCATCTACCTCCTGAAATAGAACAATATTTGTCTGCTTTTTCTTCTTTAATCTCTAGCTATGCTAAAATCTGTAAGCTCTGAATACAGATACAGTTCTGGCTCCCATTGTTTTCCTGATTTTACAAGGTCTAGAAATTCATCATTCCCACTGGCTTTTCTCTGTGTGTTGCCTTTTCCCTTTTCTTCCACTTTTTAGTCCTTTCTCTGCTGTGGATCTCGATCATCCAACCACCATTTCAGCTTGGAATGTGAGAGGCAATTCAAAGGGTGACAGCCATTCCCCATACACCTTCTTATGGATTGAGATTCATTGATTGGATTCTCTCCTTCTGGATGCCCACGACTCTTGCTAGAGCAGTTCAGTTAGTGAAGGCATTAATAGTGTTCCCTCTCTCCGCCCAGAGAACCTTCTTCATGAAACACAGTTACTGTCAAGGCTGCTCTATTTTGCCAGATATGGCTGAACTCAAACCAGAGCACTAAAATTCAGAGGAAGGAAAAAAACACATGCACAATCAAGTCAAACTAGAACCTGAAATCCCTGGCAGAGGGGCTTCACTTGCAGCCAGCATGCAATTCAAATTCTTCCCTTCTGCAGCCTCCAATCCTCCTTTCTGTCTAAAAGCAGAAGTGGGGTGTGACTGCGGGATGGGCCCTACTGACCACAGGCAGCAGTGAGGTTATGCCTCAGACTGCCCCTCACTCTGTGAAGCTACATTGCATTGTTTCACACCATCCACTGGAAATTATGCACTCTCAGCTCCATGGAAAACAAAAGCCTGTGGCAGATCATGGAAAGCCTCACAGATTTTTCTGTGTTGCTAATCCAGTTGGTGAATCACTCTGACTACTTGCTTAATCTTACCTTCATTGTGCTGTTTATCCTCAGCTTCAGGCAGTGGATGGGTGTCATCAATTGTGTGCCAGGCTGCCATGCTAACACTGAACACTGGGCATGTTGATGTACCCTCTAAACAATATGGTTTTAAGGACTAATGCCCTACTCTGTACCAAAATTTGTACATGTCTTGATAACAGGGTTTGGCCATCTTTTCACTGGTGTGTAATACAACACAGTTCACACAAGTACTGTACATATCACAACCAAGGAACCTTCAGAGCAATCAAAACATGATTAACAATTAAAATATGTCCAGCCTCATCCTGTATTTTCTTCTTTCTCAGAAAAATAGCTGTCATTTAAGGTAAGGTCCTGCAATGGCTTTATCAGTCACAAAAACTGTCCCATAACCTGTTCTCTCTAGCATGCTGATTACAGATCTGATAATTGGGCACAACTAAAGAACTGGAGTGCAGCTGTTATTTGCTTATTAAATGTCTCAAAGGAAAAGATAAAAACACAGACACACAGACACACACATACACAATTTAAGTGGCTCATTAATCTGAGGAGATGTTCTCCCTTTCATGGGCTGCACTGCAGTCTGAGCCAGGCAATGCAAAAAAGTCTTTTCTTGCCTGAGTAATTTGAGAGAAGAAATTTCAAGTGCTCAGTTAAAAATTACTGCATCTTCACAGTGCCCATAGGGCATAAGTACTGTGGATTTTGATGCAAAAACATTGGGAACCCTTTCCTTTTTCCATCAGCTAGTAGGGTGTTTCAAATTACAGTACTGTGCCAGGTCTATGCTTTTCCGTCTATTAGAGGCAGTTCGTGGTGTTGACACCTCCCAGATAGATTTCAAAAGTCTTTGGCAAATATCTATATTGTCTGGGCCCACAAACTACAAAACTCATCCCCGTGATGGACAACTGACTTTAAAACCCATTTTCTTCATTACTCTCCTCTGCATAAGCTACTGAAAGTCTTAAAGTCAAGAACGTTCATGAAACCAAACAATACCCTGGCGAATACTTTGTTGTATCTATTCCCATTGAAACTAAAAACCAGGCAAGTGAAAACTCTCCAGATGCCCTGGCAGTAAACAATCTGATTAAAATCTGCTTTTCCCATTAGATATCCACTACTCTTAATTATGCCAGTTCTGATTGCAGAGCACAGTGACACAGTGTATTGGTTTGGCATGGCCTGGTTTTGGGTAGCAGGGGGGGCCACTGAGATGGCTCCTGTGAGAAGCTGCTGGAAGCTTCCCACCATGTCTGGCAGAGCCAATGGCTGATGGCTCTGAAGATGGACATGCTGCTGGCCAGAACTGGGCCAATGAGAGAGGTTGGTAACGCCTCTGTGACGACATATTTAAGAAGAAAATCAAAACAAAGTCACAAGATTTTGGATTCTAGTCAGAGAAGAGGAGGAGGCGAGAACATGTGAGGGAAAACAACATGGCGACACCAAGGTCAGTGGAGAAGGAGGGGGAGGAGGTGCTCCAGGCGCCGGAGCCAAGATTCCTCTGCAGGCCGTGGTGCAGACCATGGTGAAGCAGGTTGTCCCCCTGCAGCCCACGGGTCCATGGGGAATGCAGACATCCACCCACAGCCCGTGGGGGAGGTGCCCACGCCGGAGCGGGTGGATGCCTGGAGGAGGCTGTGATCCAGTGGAAGACCCAGTGGAGAGAGAGGGCCCTTGCTTCCAGGCTGGAGCAGCCTGTCCTTGGAGGACTGCACCCCGTGGAAGGAGACCCACACTGCAGCAGTTTTGGGAGGACTGTGTGCCCGTGGGAAGGGCTCATGCTGCAGCAGGTGCGGTTTGGCTGCTGCTCGTGAGAGTGGACCCACGCCGGGGAAGTTCATAGAGAACTGTCTCCTGTGGGAGGGACCCCATGGCCTCACAGGGAAGGACTTTTCTCCTGGAGCAGCAGAAGGAAATCTCGGTGATGAACTGACCAAACCCCCATGCCCCACCTCCCTGCACTGTCGGCGGGAAGGAGGGAGGGGCTGGGGGTGGCGGGGGGGAGAAGTGTTTTAAGGGCTTATTTTACTTCTCATTATCCTCCGCTGATTCTGTTATTAATAAATTCACTTCGCAACTTAAGTTGAGCCTGTTTCGCCCTTGAAGTGTTTCTCCCGGTCCTTATCTCACTCATGAAGTGTTCCTTAATTTTTTTTTCCTTTTCCCTGCTCTGCCCAGCTGTGGCAGGAGAGGGGGAGCGAGCAGCGTTGGGCCAGTGTCAGACCATAACACACAATAAAATATCCACAGGCAGATTACTTGACTATTTTGATATACTGAATGACATGTCAAAATGATAACTCCAGCCTTTTTCCCCTTCAAATGTCATCAAAAAAATTGCAATACCATAAGGTTTGTCAAAGATATTGACAAAGATTACGGAGCTGTCAACCAACACTGAGATTAGCAGATTTCATATGAGTCTTGCTCTTTTACTCCTGTTATATCTGTGCCAATCAGTGAGATGCAAGTTATGTCGTTCTCCTTGGTGTTCTCCACACAAATAAAAATTGCAACATATAAAACCACAGGTTTCCTGATGCAACCTCTGAAGAGTTTTCCAAATCACAGTGTTGCTACAGTTTGAGCTCCGCAGTCAGCAACATGGAGTTTTCTAACTCTGACACTACACGCCATCTGTTCTAGCCACGTGCAGGACAAATCAGGTAAGGTTTTTCCTTCATGAGTGTCATTGGAGAGCTGCCTTTTTCAGAGATTTCCTAGTCCTGGCTGAACCTAGCCTAGGTATGACAAATTCTATAAGCAGCTGGGAGAAGTCTCACAATCACTAGCTCTTGTTCTTGTGGGAGATTTCAACTTAGCAGATGTCTGTTCAAATCACTACATGGCAGAGAGGAAACAGTCCAGAGGGTTCCTGGAGTGTGTGAAAGGTAAGTTCCTGACATAGCTGGTGAGGGAGACAGCTAGGGAAGGTGCCTGCTGAGCCTCCTATCTCTGAACAGAGAAAGTTTGGTGGGTAAAGTGATGTCTGGAGGCAACCTTCAGTGCAGCGGTCATAAAATTCTTGGAGAAATAAGGAGGGGTGCCAGCAGAATGGCTACCTTGGCCTTCCAGAGGGCAGACTTCAGCCTGTTTAGGAGCCTGGTTGACAGAGTCCCTTGGCAGACAATCCTGAGAATGCTGGATGTTCTCCAAGCAGAAAATCTTAAAGGCAGAGGAGCAGGCAGTCCCCATGAGCTGAAACATGAGCCAGTGGGGAAGACTGGCCTGGATAGACAGAGAGCTTTTTCTGGAACTCAGGAAAAAAAGGAAAGAGTATGATCTTTTGAAGAAGGGGTGAGAAACTCAGGAGGACTACAAGGATGTCATGAGGTTATGCAGGAAGAAACTTAGAAGAACCAAACCCCAGCAAGTACTTAATCAGGCTATGAAAGACAATAAAAAATGTTTCTATAGCTACATTAGCATCAAAAGGAGGGCTAAGGAGAACTGCATGAAGTTAAACAAGGAAAAATGCTGAGTCCTGCACTTGGGCCACAGCAACCCCAAGCAGAGTTACAGGCTTAGGGGAAGGTGGCTGGAAAGATGCCCATTAGAAAAAGGACCTGGGAGTGTTGGTCACTGCCAGCTGAACATGAGCCAGTGTGTGTCCAGGTGGCCAAGAATGGCAGTGGCATCCTGGACTTTATCAGCAATAGTGTGGCCAGCAGAACCAGGGTAGGGATTGCCCCTCTGTACTCGGCACTGGTGAGGCCACACCTCGAGTCCTGTGCCCAGTTCTGGGCCCCCTCACTACAAGAAGGACATTGAGGTGCTGCAGCAAGTCCAGAGAAGGACAACAGAGCTGGAGAAGGGTCGGGAGCACAAGTACTGTGAGGAACAGCTCAGGGAGCTGGATAAAAGGAGGCTCAAGGGGTCCTTATCACTCTCTATAACTACTTGAAAAGAGGGTGTATCAAGGTGGGGGTTGGTCAGTCTCTTCTCCTGTGTAACAAGAGACAGGACAAGAGGAGATGGATCCAGTTGCACCCAGGGAGGTTTAGACTGAATATTAGAAAAAAAATCTTCACTGCAAGGATTGTCAAGCATTGAAACAGGCTGCCCAGGGAACTGGTGTTGTCTCCATCCCTGGAAGTATTTAAAAGATGTATAGATGTCGCACTTAGGGGCATGGTTTACTGGTGGACTTGATGGTATTAGGTTAACAGTTGGACTCAATAAGCTTAAGGGTCTTTTTCAACCTAAACAATTGCATGGTTCTATGATTCTAAGAAATTAAGTAGTTACGTAAGTAGGACAAGTGAAGTCATAGTAGTTATTGTTTCGCCCCAGATTCGAATGTGATAGGGAAGGGCAGAAATGACAAGCAAAGCATTAAAATAGTCACCACACCCAGATGAACACCATCCTGAAGCTTGCTCTTTCCTGTGATCAGTGCAGCGATGTGGTGCTTGAATAGGAAAATGCACACACCAAACAGTGGGCTGTCTCAGTTCAAAGTTATGCTGCTTTTCATAAGCATTTTCATAAGCATTTTAGGTCTGATCTCCTCTCCTTCTAGCAGTGATTTCTGCATTCAGTTGTTGCCAAAAGAAGGTCGTGACCAAACAGGTCATCAGGAATAACGTGCTCCATTTCAGTGATAACGTTAAGGGTGTAGTTAACATTTTGGGGTGTAGTTAACATTTTCTTTATTAAAGCTGCTCTATCCAGGATGGTGAGAACACTAACACTTGGGTAAATAGCTATTTGGGTAAATAGCTCAGTAAATCTCAGCTATGTTTTTTTTTAATGTTGTGCATTAGCCAATAAATAATTGCTTTATACTGTTAATCTGTGTATATTTTCCTGTGAGAGTCTTTTTGCCAGGATAGCTTAAGGATGACTGTGCAAGCCAGTGCAAAAGAGGGGTTGTAAAAGGGCCTCCATGAGTTTGAAATGAGGAAATAAAGCATGTGTCAAATCCAAGGCCATGAAGGAAGTCTCGTTTTCCATGGAAACTCACTGAAGTTACTCCAGACTCCAACCATTGACCTGAAATCCCGTATCAGCACCCTTCCTTACCAACACGGGTAGGTTGCCCCACTGTTGCTAAACTTAGATCATCTTTTCTTTGCCTTACTTCTATGTTATTAGGTAGATGATCCAGACAGGCTTATCACTGACTTCACTGAAAATTGTGATTGTCCACAGCTAAGCACTTTATAAATGCTTCTCAAGCCTTTGTGGGAGGCAGAACTTCTTATTAGAATAATCTCCATGAAACATGGGAGTTTCTTCCCTTTTAGAGCCAAGATGTATTTCAGTATCTGTCTATTCTACTGTTTTTCTCTCGCACTTACTTTGATAAGTGTATTCTCAGTATTTGTACTTTCTGTGAACCCCGTGACTCTTGGCAGCAGCTGTAAATTTCCACATATTGCGTCAACAGATATGTCAGATGAAGGTAGAGTTTAAGTAATTGTTTTGCTAGCTGAAAGGCTTTAGATGGCAAACAGAAATAATTGTCTTTTATCCATTGGTAAAAGAAGTGTAGAAAACCAGATCAAGTGTAAGTTTAAAAGAAAAAACAGATTAAGTAACTCAGCAAACAAGGAAGAACAGATTTGCACATTATTTGCAGTATGCTTATGGCTGAATTAATTTGACAAGACATGCATTTTAACCATACAGAACCTGAAAACATATCTAAGTCTTTTCCCTATGCAAATGCAATGAATTGTTGGCTCTTAGTTACATTTTAAGCTAAAGGAAAAATCCCTCTCTGGCTGAAGACTCTAATTGATTGTTCTGAGACACAAACTGGCAAAAATATAGCCTAATGGGCTTCATAGATTTCCAAAAGTAATTTATTCTGGCACAGTATTGCCATTGTTGCTACATGTATATAACACTTCTGAGGGGCTGGAGGCAATTCTTATTCATCCTTCAGTAAAAGTGATCATGACCTGATGCTGCACTGATAGCCCTCCTCAATCCGCCTATAGCTATTTTTCATTTACAAGAACAATGAGCAACTAATAGATGGAAGAAAGGCTCTGTTTGCCTTGTCAGCTGGACAAAGGAAGATGTTAATGCTGTTTTACAATCAGTGTGATATATTATCTAAACCGCATTTGGTTTCTTTAATTTGTAAGTGCTTCATAATTTTCCTCCTTCTGTTCCCACTATTGGGTTTACAGCTGACTACTGTTTACCATTTTCTCCCCTGTTTTTTTGATTTATTTTTCCATAGTTTGCAGCAATAAGTAATTTTTTCTCTGAACATATGCAAAACAAGTTTCTCTGCTTCTGCTTCTATGGAAATTAGACTGATGTGGTGGGATAAGCTGAAAACTTTCTGTTTAGTATCATTAATGTTTCTCCAGAATCTTAACATGCCGGGGTGTTATGACTATTAAGAACTTTAACCTTTCCTTTGAAAGCAAAGTACATTCCAGCAACTGGATTCCTCACTAAATTTTAGATTTACATCATGAGTTAGTCTGGCTCAAGCCAACATGACTCAAATATGACCCATAAGACTGACATTTTTGCACAATATTGCATCTTTCCCCATATTTTCCTTGCCTGCTGCAAACTTATTAGAAGTAAGCTTTTCCAGCACTAACTGCAAAAGTTATTTCAGTTTCTGAAAAACAAACAAAATTTAAAATCAGGAAATCTCCTAACTATGTAGAGAAGTTGAATCTCCTACAGGGAAAATAAGTAAGATCTTTTATTTTGGCTCAGATCAACCCATACATGAAGTATCCCGAAATTTATGGTTTATGTATCCATTCTGAAGGAAATTTATACTCTGCTTTCCTTAAGTACTGCTTCATAGCAGTTGTCGTTCACTGTCTCCAAAGGGCTGAGAGCAATGGACCAAATCTTCCATCTTGCAATGTGGAGTTGGCTGATCAATCTGAATTACGCACCCAAGTACGTAAAACAGTAGCCTGAACAGGCTGATACACAAAAGGTACATCCTACTGGCCCTTTGCATGTTTTTTCGTATATCAAGATTTGCACTCCTGCTCTTGCCTTTGAAGACAAGAGCCTAATGCCTGCATGACTGTGGATGTTTCGATATGGCAGATAATCAACTGCGAACAAAATAATATCATGTAGCCTACTGAGCAGTCATTTGATAGCATCTATTTTTATCTATATGAAAACCAGATGTCCCAACAACACCTCTTAAATGATGCACACTTTCCTCTCTGGTTTACCACCTTGGAAAATATGGTAGAGCAGTCACGTCATTGCTTAAGTCATGTGTCACCCTTGTCGCATAATGTTTGCAACACAACAGCAGCAGCAGCACAGGTTTTTCACAGGTGTTATATGCATCTGAAAATGCAATAGACCTCTTAGGTGTATTTACTTCCCAGCTACAGAGCCTGCCCAGTTTCAGGATGAGAGAGCTGACAACACTCACAACCCTGTGAGTCTCATGCTTTTGGGTGGTGCCCACAAAAAAGCACAGTTGTCTCCAGGAGCTTGCCAGAAAGCCCTGCTATTTCTACTTTTTGGCCACAAAGGACAGCCACACTGTTTCTGTTGGAAACAGCTGTAGTGGCTGCCAGAGAAACTGCAGTTTTTGCAGTCTGTGATCAGGGGATCCCTTAGGCAGAGCCAAGCTGCCACCCCATTTCCACAGTGTATTCAATCCATTTCTGCTCTGCCTAGAAAACTGCTGCCATATTTCCAGAAATCCTCTTAGGACCTCAGTGGTATCTGCTTTGCAGGAATACTTGCAGGTAGCGGAAAGCCACAGGGGATAGACAACCATATAAACCAAGATTAACACCTCTGTCAACAGACCACCTCAACTGAGTACTCAGGATTTCAGGGCAGTCACACAATAACTCCACGTTTACGTAGTAATATCCCAGCAGTACACTGGCCTTTTCCCAATGCTTCTTATAAAGAGAGTTCAGAGAGAAAACCTGTTCAAAGATTCATTGCTAAAGTTCCGTAATTCCAGGTAAATCCCTTTGTGGAAGTTGACTTCAGTTCTAGTTCAGATCTCCCATCTAACATGTGAATTTCAACCTCTGGTTGAACCCCATGTGTGCAGAACATACAGTCCCTGCATATAGTGCTTCTGATGCAGTATCTGTACTGCTTTAGCAGAATTCCCCCCAAATGTCTGTCTTACCTTTTCAACACAAAGAGCTGCTGGCATGCATGCTCTGAGGAGCGTCTGTTTACCAGCTGGGTTCAAAGGGTTTGATAATATGTTATAAAACTCCAGCAGACTGAACAGCAGCTGTTCTTTATCAATTTCATATATTTGGTCCAGAGAAGGGAAAGGGTTTTACTAAGAAGAAAAATAGAGTAGCCAATAATACCACCCCAAAAAATAAAGATATATTTTTAAATAAGTTTTTAAAAAAACCCATAACATCCCTTAGGAGCTCAAGGGGGCAGTTGTTTTCTGTGGATTTATCAATTATAATTTATGCAAAGAGCAAAATTAAAGGAAGTGTCTTCTTTGAAGCTGGATATGACAGAGGAATGCAAATCTGAGGGCCAGATAACTGAGCACTGTGCATTCCGTGTTGGTGCCCCACAAAATCCACTCTGTCGACATGATTAATTGGAATTTTGTTTCATAAATTTTAATGTGAGAAACATGGCTTTCTAGACAAACAAGAATGCAGGCGTATCCTCTGCATAACACTGGCATTTTAAACAGCCTTGGCCTCTCTATTCTGAAAAAAAAACAAGGAAGGAAGTGATTAGTGCAGGATTTGTACAACTGTGGAGCCCAGCCGATAATGCTGATAATAATAAAACTCTCTGTGTAGCTGTGTTCTCACCAGGAGAACTCAAAGAGGTTCTTTGTTTGCTTGTTTGTTTTACAAAAGAGGTTTGTACCATTAGTCCCTTTTTCCAGATGGTGAAGTTGAGGCATGGAGTGAAATCTTGCAGAAATGGCTAGGAAAACAATTCAGGCCTTCCAGCCCCCAAGGTCTTATCTCTCTCCACTACACCATCTTGTGCTTTCATACAGTAAAAGGGGATGTCCCAGTGGAAAATCTACAACCTAGCATTTCCGCCTTGTATGGATTAAACACAGCTAAAGAACAGGTCCTTTTTGTAGCATAAACCATGAGGCAGCTTAGATGCCTAGAGACATGTTAGGGAAAAAAAATGCTTAATCTAATACAAAATAGTTAAAGATTTTAGCCAGATAGAAGATTTTTACTTGAGAGATTTTGGCTGATAACAAATGCTTCGATTCAACCTCTTAGTTAAAAACCCCAAACCCAAAACCCAAACCAAAAAGACAAAACCCAAAAAATCCCAGCGAGCAGTATGCCTCAATACAATGTTTTGTTATGCATTGTTCCTGATGATGAAAATTACATACTCATATCTGAGGCTACATCCTGCCATTAATGACAGGTGTGAAAAAATATTACATAAGAAAATAATAGTAAAAGAATCTTCTAAATTCACATCTGAAATGAAATGTAAACTTTCCTAGCATACCTGTGCATCTTTTACAAAAATGTATTTTATGGCAATGCCAAGAAAAACCTAAAGTTTTGCTGTATCACCAGTTGTCTTACAAAGAATAGTGAAAACATACATACCTGAAATAAGTTTATCTGGTACAGTGACTTGAATCTTTTTAGAAAGGTTTTGCACAATTAAGGAAACTATATATGATTGAAAAATACTTTCCCTTTAGATCTCATTGTGAGGATATCAACAGAAGTAATTAAAGAAGGACTCAGTAATTTTTTGAGACAAAGAAGTATGTTTCTTAGAATGTTTCCAGGATTCTGTGAGGAAAGGGAAAATATTAAATATTAAAGACCTGTGCGATCACTTGCATAAATTAATCTACAACACACATGTTCTTTGTCCTAGGTACAAAAATACAGAGATGATGTAGTCTGTGTGTTTTAATGCTAAGCAGTATATGAAAGCCACTGCCCTGACAAGTGCTTATCCTGTTATATATGAGACCACCATACTTGTGTAAGTTATGGCTATGGGAACAGAATATTTCTAGCCTTAAATATTAATAACCATAGAAAACAGCCATGCTTCATATAAAGCAATCGGGTCCAGAATGTATGAGCTGAATGGGTCTGGCTTGTCACTGCATGACTCATGACCAGTAAAGGACTTAGGATATTTCTCAAATGTAAAATGCTGTGAAAATAATGTGTCCCCTGAAAACTGTCATTCTTGGTCAAATTTTCACTTGACCATTAGTGATCACCTTTTCAAACGATCAGGAGCTCCAGTTTTTTCAGTGCTCACACTGATGGCACAGGTGTAAATAAGCACTCCTCCATCTCAACACTGGCTGGACCTGAATGATACCCGAAAGAAATGCAAGTTGACCTTCCCCTATTCTTTTCACAGCAAAGAATATAAAGAACAGATTATTGACTGAAATCATTGTAATCTTGGAACAAAACAAAATGCAACTAAAATCTCATAGATACTTGAGAGAATATTTTTTCCCTCATTGTTTACTTCTGAACAAAAGAATTTGTGTCTGGACTGCTCAATGGATAAGGCATCAAGTTCCTTTCATATCTTTCACCATGTTCCAAGGCAGATCATAACATAGCTTATTAATGAGCTATTAATGTTTATTTATTAGCAAGTGTTAGCTTGTTCATTCCATTACTTTAACTACTCTAATAGCTTCGCTGCTCAAGACAAGCTGCAATCAGACTAAAAACATACTATAAACAAACTAGGAGTTGTATAACTTCAAGAAAATATTTTTCCATTTCTAGAACTTGTTTTTAAGTGACGAGAATGTGGTTGTTCCAGCCTGTGTGAGCTGGGTCCTTCAAAATCATGATCTTTGGTAAACAAGTCACGCCATGCTAGGTTTCAAAGTGGGCAGAGAGCTGTAATTACATCCACAGCATTTCTTGTTTCCTTGTTTCTAACAGATCTACAGTTGCCATTGGCTCAGCAATGCTTACAAATGGATTTTGTGCTTTTATTTTTTGGAAATAAGAACTAGCCATTGCCTTCCAGTCCTCAACAGTTTTGTTAGCAAACATCTTAAAGTTCCTTTTTTAACCCAAAAAATTCCAGACACACAAAAGGCAACCTAAAATTTTCCATTGAGTTCCTCAAAATTGAAAGACATAACTGCACATTTCTGTGAATGGAGACTAGGGGCTTACAGAAGACCAATTTCTTGAATTGTGTTAATTTAAAGGTTTGAATCAGCTTGTACCCAGTCTATGTTTCCTTGTGATACAATGTATACGCTCCAAGTAAAACTTGAATGCTAAGGGCACTCTTTGTTAGACTGAACAAAACAGCGAAAAAAACCACAGAGTAAAGCTACATAGGAATTAGGAACAAGAATCTCAGAACTTGTTTCATTGGATGTCTTGCTATTGCTTGAAAAAGTAGGAAAAAGCTGTATGGATCCCTAGTATCTCTCTCACCTTGAACAGATTTTACTCTCCAAACAAAATTCACAGCACACGTACTATGAGCAATGAACGGATTGGTGCCACCTACAAGATGGATATGATGCATATAAAGAAAGAAGACCATTGATTCAGGCAGGGTCTCATCTCCCCACGTTGTAAAACTGATGAGAGTACTGGTTCTGTGAGAAACTTTAGATATTAGAGCAGCCAGGCTTGTGCTATTCCTGTTGAGTCACAGTTGTTCTGATTCATTTATATGATGCTGAAAAAGCAATTGCAAATGAATGAAATGCAAAACATATTTGAAAGCAAAAAACAGCAACACACTGTTCCCTGCACATGGATATCCTCCTATCACTCAGACACAGTATTTCAACATGTACTAGTTTGTCAAGCCAGGGAGACCAAAACACCATGTGCTGAAATCCAATACTATCTTGTAACCTGGGTGTTCAATGCTGGTTGAGCTCTTATGCAACCCTGACCTTTCCGAACAGAAAGTGCTGCATCCGCTTCCTTGTTTGCAGGGTGTACGGCCCTGCCCAGCGCACTGGGAGCAGAGGGGAAGCAGCACTCAGTGTTAGCCCAGCAGAAGCAGCTTCTGTTTAGCCCACCTGGTTTTGTGTGTGAAGGTTATTGCTGCTACTCCAGACTTCCTCATCCCACCTCCCTTGCTCCGTGGGTGTGGGTCAGTGCTACTACGATGCTTTCATGGCCAATTTGCAGAAGTGGCCTCAGTTTTCTCAGCCTTCTACGGCATCGTCCAATAAGGAAACCAAACCATAACCCCATTGGCACCATGTGCTTGGCCCGTCCATGCCCTTTTCTCCCTCCCTCTGCCTCATCAGTGTCCGTTTTCCTCCCTTCTCACCCTGTTAGCTCATGCACTGAGAAACCCTCAGATAAGGCGCTGACTGCTCATCTGCTGTACCCTTTTCTTTACTCTTTATTTTCGTCTTTGGTTTGGTTTGGCTTGGTTTGGCTTGTAAGACTTAAGGAGCTTCTGGAGATCAGCTTGCACAGTCTACCATAACTTGGGATTACTTTTAATTACTTCTTAAATGAAGGCAGCATTCTTTCTTTTTGTCCTATCCCAGTCATCACCAACATCTCAACATATGGAGGTAGATAGTATACAGAGATTGTAAAGACTTCTATTTTCACTTCTTTTTTATCACTCTGCTAAGATACATTACTGCAGACACTAAGGCAACTGGAGCATTAAAGATGCAGAGATTAGGCCTAAGGCATAACTTTTTTCTGAGGAAAGCTGGGATACAAATATTTAAATATTTGCTCCTGAATTTATTGAGCTTTATCCAATTAAAGTCATTGAGAAATTTGAAGAAAATAGCACAGACAGGAATAATGTAGCCTGAGTTGTAAATAACTGGAATGAGCAAGGATAAACAGCTGCTAATTTCATCTGATACTCTAGGGCTATATCAATTATGTTCTGACCAGACTTTAAAAGCCAGCTGATGAACTTAATTATCAAGAAAAAGACTCAATAGGCCAGTTAAATATGACAAAAAGTTACTGTCAGCTTATGTTACGCAGCAAAGCCAGAGCCTTGGAGGCTTGAAACTGCTATACAAAAGGCGAAGAAGCTGCTATGGCCTCTCATGGCAATGATTCTGAAAACACAGCAAACAAATAAGGTCTGCCTTTTATACCTGAATTCATGGTGAACAATAAAGTGTAACTAAACCAGATGATATATTAACAAAGGCAAGACTTATGGCTTGTTGAAGAAAGTCATCATTAACAGACTCATGCTTGAAAATGATTCTGATCTTTGTGACAGCTGATAGCAGAGCACAAGAGAAGATTTCTGATCTATTTGGTTTAATGTGATTCAGTTAATTCTTTAAAACAAAAAAAAGGTTGTTAACATGGGACATAATTTTTAGGCACTTGCAAGACAATATGCTTTCATCTCAGTACCTGTAACTGACGGTTGTGAGTCAGATGCTGGTATTTTGCCCTAGGGTCTTATGGTTGGAGGATTTAATTTTGGTGCAGCACTTGATGTATGCAATTAAATGAGTCTGTTATTTACAGGTAATATTGAGACAAGTATGCTGCATTTTTCTGTGCAGAACTTGGAAGATAAGGCATAATGGACCACATGTTGCGGGATAGAGCAAAACACCCTAACTAATTAATGCACTAGAGTTTGAGAAAGCAGAACATCCTGTGCATGATAACTCTTCTCTGTACCATCCACCGCCCTTTATAATATTGCATTAGGGGAATAGCCCAAAGAGTGGTATTTATCCATTGCTACAGAAAACATGGTAGAATCCTTCACACCATAGTAAAGGGGGGGGATGAGAGAAAGGCTAAAGACAAGTTTCTAAATCCATGCTTTTAAGTTAATAGATGTTGGACCTTTGCATCCTAGATTTCTAAAAGAAATGCCTGCTGACCGAGTACCAGGAATGTTGATTTTCAGTAACCTAGCTGGGTAAATTCGAGAACAGTTGGGAGATAATGTGCTCAGTCATCAGTCGAATACAAACCTGCAAGAGAAAGGTTTTATTTATAAAAAATTTAAATTAGGGGAAAAGAGCTCATGTAATTAATATAAGACTACAGGGAGAATGATAGTTAAAGTTGTTATTCCTTTAATTCACTCACATGGTTAGTCTAATGTAGTTATAAAATTAATAGATTGTTTTGTATTTTCTAATCACAACATTTATGTATTGAAGACAGAAAATAAAATAGTGATTAGCTTCTTGAACCATATCAAAATGTGTTCAAGAGCAGCAATGATAATTGAGAGTGTTTGTTTCCAGTGAGAACCCCCAGAAGACAGATTTTGAGATGATGAGGACTTTTCTGATGGTTTTTTTAAGGATATAACAATTAGCAGAATGGTAATCAATTAAAAGAAGAGGCTTTCAGTACAGAACAAGCGGGATTGCTTGCTAAACAGAATATACATTCTGCTTGTTTTTTAAAAAACACAGATAAAAAGATACATGCAGAAAACCACAATGCAAGTAAACTTTTCAACACAGGAAACAGCTACTCTGAAAACAACATCAGATGCATAGGACAGTCAGCTCATCCTGAGCGATCTGTGAAGCACTGGGTCCAAAAGGAATGGGCCAATTGCTGACTGCAGTGAAAAGTACAGATAGATCTTGCCTCTGAAGTGGAGCAGGACTGAGGTATCTCCCCTGCACTGGGCAAACAGAGGCTGCCTGACTGCTGGCAAATTCTCATTGACAGTCCAAGTGGTGATGAGTGAGAGAGGACTCAATATAGTTTGTTTAAGTTAGACTTTGATGTTGCTGTTGTACCTGTGCCGGAGATTAACGTTCAGGAGAACGGAATTATTTATTAATATACAGATGGGTTTTTTATATGTTAGTTCGCTTAATGTTTGCTTGAATGGCAGAAAATTATTGGACCTCTGACCAATCACCATCACCAATAACCATCAGGGTGATTGGTCAGTCCACACAACACCCATTTCAAAATATTTTTCTCAAAATATCATAACAATCCTTTGGTAAAAACAGCAGGTGTAAAGATAGAGAAATAGTTTACAAAAACCCTTAACAGTATTTTTCATAGTTCCTGTGAGAAACATAAAGTTCTCACAGAATGCAGCAGAAAGCTGAAAAATTCCTCTGCTAAAACTTTTCAGTGTCCACACTTTGATAAACCTATAAACAGGATGCAATAAAAACTACATTCGATAATTGTAAGGTCTCCAGTCCGTCAACCAGGATGTGTAACAGGGTACAATGAGTGAAAATAGGAGCTACATTAACACAGACAAGGAATAAGGATATTATCTAAAACTAGAATGCAATTTAAAACGAAAATTAAACTAAAATAATTACTGTTTTGCTGGTTTAATTGATGAGCTTCATTTCCTTCACTGAGAATATATTTTCTTGGGCACATTTTGTCTGATAAATGTGTCCTCCATGCATTTTGCTAACATAGTCATATTTGTTATAAATCTAATCTTTTAATACTTCTAATCAGCTAACAAATTTCAGTAAAATGTAAGTGTAGACCAGGCTCATATTAGCCTTATCAGTCATCAGTTTCTTTTGATAATTTGGGTTCTAGGATAGCCTTGACCCATTAAAAAATATTATAACTTATAAAGACCATGGTTACAACATCCAGATCTCAAAAAGATTTTTTTTTGCTCCCACTTAAACCACGCTAAAGACACCAAGATATTTGTTATGATTTCAAGTCTGGTATAGTTCTGCCTTATCCTTTGAAGGCTCTCCTGGTTTGCAAAACTCCAATTGAAACATGCAGACCTGAAGACTTTGAACACAGAGGCAAAATAGAAATTCTACTGGTAGAATGGAGTAATGTCAGACTAAAGTCCAGATCTGTCAATAATAAAAACTACAGGGGAAAACATACTAGTTAAACGATCCTTTGTCGCTTCGTCAAATCAAAAGTGATCTAATTCTCCTAATATAAACAGCTTTTTAAGTCTAACTTTCCAGTCATATCAAAATAATGAGTATTTTATTAGAGACCAAAATTGATAAACTTTCAGATTCCAGTTCTCATACAATCTATAACTATAACTATATAATCCTATTTTCTCCATGCACATAAAGAAATGGACCCTAAAAGATTCTTCCCTCATCCACATTACACTAGAAGAAATTGGAGACTGTACGCTGAAGAAATTGTCGCAGATTCACACCGCAATAACCAAAAACTGGATGTGGATCATTTGGTGTGCTGTGCAGTCTATAAGAAGTATTGATGCACTAAGTAAATTTTCTGGAGAGCACAACATAGGACATTAGTTACAGACAATGGATATGCTCCTAAAATATTAATTTAGCTATCAAACCGCAAAAAAAATTTGATGAAGCTCACAGGTCTAGTGAATGAGCTTTATTGTGAAGACTTTAAAACAGCCCAGAGGCTGAGATAGCTCAAGCTTGTAGTCAGTGAAAAAACAATCACTAAAAAGCTTGACACTCTATAAACTGTGTTTTATAATATTAGGTCTAAAACATTGATTTAATTTTCTTCTCCTTACTGACTTCAGATTTTGAATTTAAAAAGATTTTTCAAGACACCTGTTTAAAGTCAGTGCCTTTACTGGAAATTTTATTTAAGTTGACTACAGATCTAGAAGATCTGTGGTATGGGCTGGTATTGCTGAATGCAAGAGCTGAAGAAAAATGCAGTTAAGTAGGAATTCAGACTGCAAAATGTCATGTATTACTCTATAAGTTCACTTGACAGATTTGAAAAGGCAATTAACAGACAAGAAAAGGCTGTAGGTGTACGTATGGATGGGAATAGAGATGGAGGAAACAGGTAGGGGAAAAAGGGTACTATTTATTTTCCAAGAACATGAAAAGTGGCAGAATTCCTAAAAAAAAAGTTTTAAAAAAGGAGCATAAGCAGTATATAACAAACTAGAAAAAGAAATACATTTGTGTATGATATGTAAAAGGCAGTATGAAAAAAACAAGAAAGAAAAAATAAGATAAAAATCACAGAATTATAGAACCACAGATGGCACCAAAAAGGACATTTAGTCCAGTCCCTTTTCATGCAGGCTAGAGCCAGTTGCTCTTGACCATGGCCATTCGGGTTTTGAACATTGCCAGGGCTGGAGACTCTACAACCTCTTTGGGCGGTGTTTGGGCACCTGTTTCTCTCCGCAACCACCTTCACCGTAAAATATATATTTTCCTGTATTTAGCTACAATTTTTGTGTTCCAATTTGTGATAATTGCCTCTTGTCCTGCCACTGGACACCACTGAGAAGAGTCTGGCTCTCTCTTTTTCCTCATCAGGTATTTAGACACCTTCTCTTCCCTGGGTTGAACAGTTCCAGCTCTCTCAGCATCCCCTCGTATGAGAGATGTCTCAATTCCTTCATCATCTTCACAGTGCTTTACTGGACTTGCTCCAATAGCTCTGTATCTCTCTTGCATTGGGAAGCCCAGAATTGGATCCAAAACTCCTTTGTAAATCCATGTGGACTGCTGACAGTCACCTTCTTGTCTTTCATATGTCTGGAAATGGTTTCTAGGATTACTTTCTCCCTCTTCTCCTCAGGGTTCAAAGTGAGGCTGACCAGCCTGTATTTTATTGAATCCTCCTTTGTCACCTTCTAAAAGATGAACCTTTCCTGATTGTTTCAAATTTTTCAGAAATAATTCACACTGGTGGCTTAGGACACGTCACTCAGCTCTCATGGGTGCATCCTATCAGGTCCCAAGGTTTTACACATGTCCAGTTCTAATTGTTCCCCAATATGATCCTCTTTCTCCAAGGACCAGTCTTCCTTGCTTCAGACTTTTCCACATGGGCATGCATTTGCTGAGTGTAAGGTGTATCAGTAAAGACCAAGCCAAAAAGCACATCAAATACTTCAGCCTTCTCTGTGTCCTTGCCACCATGTACCCTGCCCCATCCATTAGCCGGCCCATGTTTCCTCTGATCTTCCTTTTGCTGCTCCCTCCTGTTTCTGATTTTTCTGATGGTTGCGATGGGACTCCTGAGCAGGATGAAAGGAGATGATCTTTAAAAATCAACTAGTTCTCTTGGACCATTCTCCTTTACAGGACCCATATCCCATGAGATTCCTCCAAGCAGATCCCTGAATGTGCCAAAGACTTCTCTCCTGACATCCAGGATAATGATCCTGATTTTTGTCCTGCTTCCTCCTAGCCAAAGTATAAAAAGTGATGGAGGAAAGAGAAGCAGTGGGAAGATGAAATGAAAATTTCTATCCTTCTCCTTTATTTCTTTTCATAGTTCTCCCTTCTTGCTTTTCCTTGCTCCTAATTGTGTCAAACACTTTAGAAAATTAGAATAATTTAGTTTGGAAAAGACCTTTAAGATCACCAAGTCCAGCCATTAACCCAACACTGACCATTCCAACACCAAACCATGTCTCTAAGTGACACATCCAGAGATGGTGACTCCCACCTGGGCAGCATGTTCCAATGCCTGGCCACCCTTTTCATGAATGAATTTTTCCTAACATCCAATCTAAACCTCCACTAGCACAACTGGAGACAATTTCTTCTTTTCCTATCACTTGTTACTTGGGAGAAAAAAATGCCCCCCACTTTGTTACAGCCTCCTTTCAGGTAGTTGTAGAGAGAGATAAGCCTCCTTTTCCCCAGGCTAAACACCCCCAGCTCCCTCAGCTTCTCCTCATAAGACTCCAGCCCCTCCCCCAGCTCTGTTGCCCTTCTTTGGATACACTCCATGACCTCGATGTCCTTTTTGTAGTGAGGGGCCCAGAATTTAACAGAAGATGCAAGGTGAGGCCTCACCAGTGCTGAATACATGGGCAATCACTGCTCTAATCCTGCTGGACACATTTCTTATAAAAGCAATAGATGCTTTTAATATTTATATTCCTTTTAATGAAGCAAACGGAATACTTGTAATGTATGATGCAATTACATAATTTTAATGAAATGAAAATACATGAGAAAACCAGTTTGCCAGATGCCTAAATCTGTTTTAAAAAATGAAATTCTATCTACATAATTTCCAGTTTTAGAGAAGATTTGAAGACCAATTCATCTGGGTACAGAAGTTTTATTTGCTTGATGACAACTGAAACATTTTCAGATTAGTTTCCAACAGATACATTGCTATAAAATGTGCACAGCATTGTCAGCTACACCCCTCTTAATCCATGGCTCAAATAAAATGCATTCCACAGGAATGTTAGCAAGGAACTGGGAAACTTGCCAAACCAAAACCATAAGGTATTGTACACTTAATTTTTTACAGTGGAAAATCAGGGAAAACTCTCTTATGTTATTTGAACTGTATTATTTGAAAATTATGCTAGTCTTTTGAAAACTGGGATTGAAATATGCCTTCCATTTCTATGACATCATGAAAAGCAGATGAACTGTTTTCCTGGTGTTCAAGAAACATAGTCTGATGACAGGTAAGAAATTTTGTCAAAGACTATAGGAGAGATTATTTCGGGGAAGTTCTCCCCCTTCCACTTCTCCCTCCCTGTGTTCTTTTTTACATGCCAATTCACTGCAGACATTTTATATTTCATTGTCTGTATTCTTGATAACATGGTTTCCCTTCACGTACATTTGTGCCTTCATCCCATTCTGTGATAGTCAAAGTCTTAAACATCAAAAACTACTACACAGTAGACACAAAGAAGAAAATACAGAAGCTGCAGTAGTACACAGTGAGTATAACAGATGTCACAAGCAGACTGATCTGGAAGGGAATCGTTTCCTCACTTTTAACTAGACTTAACCAAATAACTGGGGATAAAAAAATCACGGAGCTTCTGAAAAATTGTATTTTAAAAATGCAACCAAATAGAATTTCTAAAGTAAGTTATGCCTAGCAGATGCAGCACCTACTTGGTGGGACTACCACCCTGTTCAGTTTCCCTACCATTTGTTTTAACCAAAATGCTGCTTGACATCCCAAAATTGCTGGGTCCAGTCAGACCTGGAACTTTCAGACTTTGAATGCTGTGATGTTCCTGACAAACTCATACTTCCCAGTGAAATGCAGTTTACCAGAAACTTTGCTGCTGCTCTGCTCCTTCATAACACTGCCTGTAAGATTTATCTGAAGAAGGAATCATTTTGAATTCTTCCTTTGTATTTGAACAGGGCCGTATCTTGTCAGAAATCATCCAGTAAGTAGCTTCAGTGTTAAGAAATGGGGATATGATATCTACTCTCACTACAGCTTCCAGCCACTTTATGCTTTATATTTCCTTCTCTTATCAGATTTCTCTTCCTTGACCTACCCACTTTCAAAGAATTAAATGATTGAACTACAGAAGACATTAATTAATCGTGTACTATGCTCATGTCTCCTTGCAGAATCTCCTCCAATACATCAACACTCGTGTTGAACTTAGGTCACCAGGACAGACCCAGTTTCCACTGCCAGTAGCACTGATATGCCATACTGAGTAGGAGATGCCAGTTTTCTTTCCTGGGGATTTCTGAAGCAGGTTGTATCTGTCAACTAAAAGTAACCCCAGCTTTATGAGGAGTTATGTTCTTTACAATCTAATACAGCCACTGCCCTTTTTTTACATCTGCAGTAACTGATCTCTTCATGCAGTCTATGTCTGTGGGTAAAGCATGAGACTGGGGGCAATGCTGACCCCTCATTCTATCTCTCTTTCATACCAGCTTGCTAAGATAAGGCCAGATTAGTAATTTCTATGTGTCTGATTTCTCAAAATGGAATAGTCAGCCACAATCATGCCTTTAGTCATGGTTGTAGTCAGGAAAGAGTCAAAACTGGGTACAAGTAATGGAAAAGTTCAAAATACATTCCATTCCCACATTTTTATTACTGCTGCCAGTACTGGTGTTAAGAAACATTCCTTGCATAGACTGTGGTGTTACCCAGATAAGACAAGATAAAGAGATGCAGAGTTTTCATATGGCCCATAAATACATGCTTATTTTCATGGTATTCAACTCAGCCATGGGAAAAAATCCTCTTGGTGCTGTGGGAAGCCCCCAATACCAAAATAATCCTCCTTTTTTCTCAAATCCATATGGACTTTGGCCAATTCTTGTATTTTTTTTTTCTGTTGTTTTTTACCAGCAGTAACATAATTTTTTTTATATGTGACTTTTTTTCTTCTTTTAGTAGTCAGAGCAATAGAAGAGTGTGCGAGCACTTCTTGCAGGCTCAGAATAATCAGAAACTGAGATTAAGCAACAACATGTGAAGTAGAAACTTGATTGTGTAATTGATCATTCTGCTCAGCAATCTCTAGCAAATTGACAAAACCAATCTTTAAAAATTTGGCTACAAATAATAAGTGTGCAAAGCAATTTATTAAGCTGGACAGGAAGTGAGCCATGCACCTGTATCTTGAAATCCAGAACACTTTTTCTTTTTAGGGGAAGATATACAAGTGACAGGCAGTAGGATAAGAGCAATAAACATAGGTAATTACCTATCCACTGGTAACACTGATGCCAGTTTTGTAAAACACAGATCCAAAAAAGCAGTCTATGGGAATAGCTATGATATATGAGAGGTCCTCACATTTATTTGAAAACAAGTTGGAAGCCAGATACAAACACTGTTGCAGAAATGAAACCACAGTTTGCAATCACTAACCTGTAATTTCTAGCTGTTTTCTTTAATCAGGAACCACGCTGAGCAGATGCAACTATTTATTCTGATATTGCTTTATTTTATGGTACAGACAACAGGATGTACACAAGTGCCACAATGAAAATCTTTATAAATTCAAAATTCCTCCTCTGTTTACTGTTCTGTATTGAGTAGCTATTACACCGTGCTTTTTTTAAAAAATACATATTATTCTCAGGTGTAAGCCTTGAATTTTTTACTGTGTTAGTATTACTTGAGTCAAGAAACAGCTTTTACACCTGCATTGTACTACTAAGGGAAATATTCTCATCATGTGATCAAGCTATCATTTAAACTATATTAAAAAGCCAAATAGGGAAGAGAAAAAATATAATACCCAAACCTGATGAAATGTCATGATGCAGTTTAATTAGCTTCAAAAAGTCTCCATTTTCCTGTGCTGTTCAAGTCTTGCTCAATGCTTGCAGGAATGCTCATTTTTCAGATTAGTCTCTCCAAGTGAGTGATTTTGACATGCTCCATTTCAGAGCTGGCAACCCTGATGATAAAATTTTTAGCTACACTCTTCACCTTTCTCTTGGAATAAAAAACATGCGGGATGTGACACGCAAAATGAGTTCAGCCCTGTAGAAAGTGCTGTAGAGACTCAACACTACTAAGATCAATAGGAATGAATACGTGAAACATGATGGAAATCCTTGCTTTTGACAATATTCAGGTCATGGAGTTCACAGAGCAAGAAGATGGATGGAAAACTGTGAGAGAGATCAGTCAAAAATAGATTAAAAAAAGAGTGTTATAGCCGTGAAATATTCTGCAACAAACAGAAAGCTTTGTTACAGGGTTGTGAAACTACACCTAATAGAAGTGCTACCAGCTCTACGCATATATGAAGAGGAAAGATGTTTTGACAGCAGTGTTCTCTGGTTGCTGAATGATTTACTATCCAGGGAACATTAGTCAAGTAATAGTTGAGCTGAAGTATTTTATATCATCTCAGAGGCAGAACAGCTCCATTTGACACAAGCCCTTACGTAGTGTCATTTGCAAGCATTTTGCGGAACACCACAGGTTTACAGGGAGGAAGATTTCCTTGCCAAGAAGGATTTATTCAACACACACCTAACCCTTGTACGTCAGTGACTGCCTTGCACTGATCTTCTGAATGTCTTTCACAATTTATTTGAAATGCTACTACTGTTCTATTTTGAAATGCAACTTGATAAGGCCAAAGTTTCACATAAACTGTGTACCTCACTTTGGTTTATCATAAGGTTAAGAGGTAAGAAGATGTTTCACTGTCCTTAAAGAAGTGCTGATATTTGAAAAGCTGAAGCTTTGAAGCTGTCCCTTTGTTCTAAAAACCTTCTCCCACAGGCAACTTGCACAGCGTTGCTACTTAGCTCAGCATCCTTCTTGGAAAATGATGCTTGAACAGCAAACAGGATACAAAAAGCCAAATAGTTACTCCTGCCTGCCAGAGCCGGCCACAGATAGCTGGCTCCACATACCAGAATGGCTGGGAGCCTGGAGCAGGCAGCCTGGACAGGAACACACTCACCTCAAGGGCTTGGTACTGCAGTGTTCAAGGAGCTGCCTCTGCCTGTGGATGGGGGCAGGAGGGAGAGAGGAGTGGGGTCAGCTGGATTCTCAGGAGCCAGCAAGACCTACTCAGAGGCAGAAATTGGCCTGTCTCAACCAGTCTTCTGAACTTGGACCCTTCTGGTGGCAGGTGCATCTTGGCTTTGAAAATGATCAAGATAAATTGCATAATTTAAAAAAAAAAAAAAAGAGCAAGAGAGAGGAAAAAAATTTACACTTTTTCATTGGCAAATACAATCACCTAAATCAAATATTAAAAACCCAAAAACATCTGGATGAAAAGTTAGCTTATCAGTGCAGCTCTGTTGTTTTATTAAACCAAAATAAGGAAGCTAACTAAAAAAGTAAGCTGTGAGATTGGAAACAAAACACAAGTGCCTATGAATTGCATGAATTTTCTGGAAATGCTGTGATCTTACCAGTTACTTCATATCTCTGCTTTTATCTTCTTTATTGTCCCTGCAGAATGTTATTACACGAGTTGTCTTTCCATGATAGAAGCCTCTGACGCAGTGCATACCAGCAATATGCATATTTTTTCATTGACGGGTGCAATGGGCAAGAGAAATAAGACGGTAAAAAGAAGAAACTCCTTCTTTTTTTCACAGGACATTGTTACTGATAAATGTTAACAGGGAAACATTTACAGGCAGAACTTTGGGCAAACTGATGGAAGGAAAATCCATTAGGGCTGATAAACGTTAAACTTCATATTCTTGGCTTAGAAGTCTCACAAACTGTAGATGACAGAAATATGCTTTCCTGGTAATTTTTCATGGGTTTCAGCTATTGATCTTTGTGAGGGAAGGATGGTGAATTGACAGGATTCCCCAGACCAGATACTGGAGGCTAGGCAGTCCTTTCTCATGATTTGACATAGATATCCATATGTTCCCATGTATGGTCATGGTTTAAGTGTTAAGTTTAAATGCCTGCAAAATTGAAAGGCAGTCCTTCAAACAGTCACTGACACGAACCCAGCACCTTGTTTTTGGAGGATATGCAGACAGGCTATTATAATAGAAAGGAGATTATATGGAGGTAAGAAACCTCATCTGTGAAACAGCGTATGTGATTTGTACACATAAGTAAAGTATTTGGTGAATGTGGGTATGTGTCAAAGAAGCAACTTGTTTATGAACAAATAAAGTGGAGCGATACTATACCCATCCTCAAGTTGAAGATTTCCTTCATTTTATAGGAGAGTTACTCTTTGTGTAAGTGCTTTGATTTTTTAAAACTTTGACTTCAGCTTACTTCAAAATGCAGCTAGCCAGAGTCCAACACTATTTTTAAAAGTTCCTTACCAGTATGCCCCAAGTGTATAATCTTTTTTAATTTTCAGAAATGCACTAAAACTTGCAAGTGTTACTTCTTGCAACTCTTATCCCAGAGGATAGCAGTTAAGTTACTGAGATACCTAAATTTAGGGGAACATTTCAGTCATGTGTTTTAGCAGAGAAGAATAGCATTTGAGTTGGTTGAATTTTTTTTTAAAGGCTAACCAAAAAATAAGTTCCCTGAGCTATGGGGACCTAGTTTGCAAACTTCCTTTGGATTTTTCCAGTTTTTCTGCTTTTTCCCTATCATTTTATCATTTTATGACCTTTTCTTTGCCATAAAATAAAATAGAATGAATAACGTCAGGTATTAGTTTCCTTCATTGCCCACTCCAAAACAATAATTTTCATTTCCTTCATTTTTTCCTTTGCTGTTCTAACTTTTTTAAGGATTAACAAGGGAAAAAGGGGAAAGAAAAAGTGGAAAAAAAGTTGAGTGTTTCCATTTTATTGTGCTCAGCTGGTAAAATAGTAGCTGTAGGCAGGACTTTAATATTTCATTTTTGAAACTGAGACCAAAAATCTAAATATTTAAACTTTTCACAGAGCAAGAGCTCTGATCCAATATATTTCACTTCATTGTTTCATGATGATAAACCACTTCGAGGTTCTTCTTCGTGTGCACTGTTGTGTGGATACGATTTGCTTTGAGTATGACTAAATCCATCTTAATGCTCTTCTCACACTGTGCCTTCAGGCAAAGGCAGCTCTGATGCATCTTACTGCTCTGGGGATGTGGAACAGGGCTGCAAGGAGGTACATTCCTCTCCTTGGGCACGGGGTCCTGGCTGGGCTTTGTCTCCAAAGAGGGAGCTTGGCAATGCAGTTCCCATGAGGTACCAAAGGGGTTAAGTCAGAACCAAGACAGTTGAGAGGAACAGTGTGCTGCAAGTCAGTGGAGCTGTAGCTGGAAACTGGAGTAGAAAACACCTGGATTACTGCTCTTCTGAACTTGTAGGTAGCTCCAGTGAAGAAACGGGAGCTGAGATTCCTGAGCTGTTTTTGTGGGTGGATGAGGAGAGGAAAGGTAATGGAAGCTGAGGAAGAAAAACTGGCATTCCTGAAAAAAAACCCTCAAAAATGAATGTAACATTCTCTGTCATGAAATCACTGACATACAAAAATACCTGATGTTTCTTGTAACCAGCTTTGGCCACTCACATTTCTACCTTTAGGTCTCAGGTCAGGTACCAAAGCCGATCATTCCTTTCTTCCCCTTGAGCTCGTCTCCACACATTCACTAGGACAGTGAGTGCCCTCAGAGCCTTATCACTCCTCTGGGTGTCAGGCAGCAAGATAAGAATCAACTCCATTATCAGTTGGATCCATTTCTTTCATCCTGATGGAAATATTTTCACCTATTTTGGGTTTGTAAGTGCTTCTGAATAGCAATATTGGAACTTTTTCATAAAAATTTCAGACAGAAATTTCTCTATTGTTTTTTGACAATTAATTAACTTCTTGGAGGTGCTAAACTTTTGTTGTTTATTTGTTTTTTGTTTTTTTTTTTTAAATTGTTCTTTCTTTAAGTCCACTGATATTTGTACTTAGTTCCATTGAAATGGTACTTTTTAATTTAATGCAGCAATACCTTATTTGCTTGTAAACATTTCTGAGTTTAAAAAGGTCTGTAAGTGACACAAAAACAGAGACAGACAGGATGTTTGCAAATTTTTGGAGGAAAATATTTAATGAAACCTCATACTATAAAAATATGTGGGCCTTTTCTGAGACTGCTCATGTACTGCTGAGTACTTTTTCTTATATTCAATTTTGTGTTGAAATTTTCATTTTTCCTTGAAAATTAGTTTAAAGAATTCATCTGAATAATGACTTTTCCTTTGGTATGGAAAGGTATGTTACTTTTTTGATGGAAGCCTAAACTTGATTAAATTTATTTTCCTGTTAAATGGGTGATTTTGTGAAGTAGAGTGGCTGAAGAAGGGAATTCTGGAGTCCCATTCACTGTAGACACAGTACACATGACTGATTGAATGTGGGAAGGTCTGACATCACTCTGAGCCTTCATAAATGCTGTCTGAGCACTTTCCTGTGGTCTCGCTGCTCCTTTGCACTAGTTTCTATTTTGTTATAATTATTCTAAAAATTCATAAGTACCAGAACATAGGCCATTCTGTGAAAAGTATCTCCCCTTCATTTCTTTGTTTTTGCTTAGGTATATTTGGACTTGGGACTGTGAGAAATTAGATCCCACCAACCTGAGTGGAAATTATTGTCTGAAACATAAGGAGCAGCATATGACCCTTTGAAGAGTCCAACCCTGGGACAACAGGCCTGGTTACTTGGAGAGGGAAGCCAATGTTCTTGCATAAAATTCTACCTGGAGCAGCACCCCTCCGTAGCAAGTCCATTTACAAGCGCTTAGTGCTTCACATGTCCTGCTCTACAAACTGTGACAGTCTCAAGGCCTCTCCACTAATCTGATTATTTCTGATAATGGAAAAAAATCTTGTCCTCAACTATGAAAAATATTTTTCTGTTTGCAAATCTTATTTTGTAAGACTGCCTTTCACTGCTTCAGTGCGTCAGCTACTCTAGCCATGAAGTTTTGATTTTAAACAAAAATGAATAGTCTGGCTGAATATTTTAAAACATCTGAGTGTTAAAGTAACTGGATGATTCATAATTATCAGCTTCATCTGCATTTTTTTTTCTTTTACTTTTGCTTTCAATGAGTCATGAGTATGTCTGGATTGCTCTTCAACCATGAAGGAGTGAAATGTACTCCTAATGGACAACACAAGGGTCACACATACCACGTACATCCCCAAAAATAGAGCTCTCAGTCCTGTTGCTATGAAATTTTAGTCCTTCCAACAGCTTGCTTGTGCCAATCAGCTTTTTGCTAACTGAATAGTTCCATTCACCTCATCAGGGAGGTACGAGTGGCACAGGGAGCTGCTCGTCATGACGGCACCAGGATGTGGTCCTCTCACAGGGCTGGCGCCGTGCTCACAGGGTACTCTGTAGCCTCCTTAAGCTGATTTCCCTTACAGCTTCTTCTGGATCCTTGCAAAGGCTCCCTTGTATATTTATGGTTAAATGTGTCTTCATTCATTACTGCAAGGTCTTTTCTTCCAAAGAGAGGATTTTGAACTGGAAATTATAAGGCTCTGAAATTCCACAGCCATGGCATCATTTTGAGCTTTAACTGTGGCTTGCATAACTCCTCATGTTTGCTGTTTGCCAGCCTCAAGTGTAGGGAGTTCAACAAGATTCCTTCTCTGAACTGTATTACACTGCTTCCATTAAGAAAAACAAATTTCAGGGCTACAGTGATGTTATGACTCAGTTCATATCCTTAGGACCTTTATTTCACACAGCAAACACTTCCCAGTCTGATGTCTGAAAATCCTCTCTAATTAGTGCTCCTTCACAAACTAAGAGGAAAACTATTGCAACAGCATTGTCTCATTTCATACACTTTTATTGATGCTACGTGGATGATCTGTAACCTTGCGTGCTTTTAAGAAGCAAGAAATATTCTTTTGTTACAACTAACAGGCATAGGGTAATGAGTACTTTGATGTCATGGAAGTCGATGCACGTGAGCTTGAAAGAACAAGCCATTCTCATTTGTGGAGAGTTGGATGCACGGGCTGATTTAATGTTTCTGTTACAGATGCTGCTCAGCAGCCTCAAGCACAAGGTCTTATTACACCAGCAGATCTGCAAGACAGTATGTGTAGATCCCATCCCACACTGCCTGACCAAGGAGGTGGGTGGCAGATGAAATGTGGAGACATTGTGAAGACAGAGATCCAGATATACTCATTAATAGCTTTTGAAAAGACGTAACAAAGAGCATCCATCTGCACCTTTTCTTCAATGCTTTAAGTGAATACTTTTCTCAGCACTGTATGAGAGAGAGCGAGCAGCATGCAGGGCCACTGAATTAGCTCACAGTGAGGACAGTTAGCATCACACAAACAGCATCAGGGGGTGGTTATTCAGAGCTGCTGCTAAAAGAGCAGTAAAAGGAGTTGGCACCCCTGGCAGGGAGGAATGAATGCCTGTTTGTATCCTAAAGCAGCTGTCAGACAGGAAAGTAGACAGCATGTTGTAAACTTGTTTTGTTTCATTTTTACAACTACATAATGACAATAAAAAAGAAATTATGTCATCTTTAAAAATATGCAAAAATAAAGACAACAGGGCATCCAAATGTTTCTTAGAAGTAGTGTAACTTGGACATGTGGTTTGCAGTTATTTATTCAAGTCTGTAGTGAGTGCTTAGAGTCTGTTGGTATTGTTTGGTATCTAGTATGGAAGGATTCTACAAACTCAGTATTAAGAAACCCAGCTGCATTTATTTCCAATGTTTCTTATAGCCGAAATCTCAAATACATGCCTTGAAGTACTGCTTTACACAGACTCTATTAATCTGATATAATATTTGTGCCACCATAAACAAAGCTGGAGAAAACCACCCTCCAGAAATGACCACTGATTTCTATATAGGTGAACAAGCACATACTGAAACTAGCAGGTCTCCCATCTAAAACAACATGACAAATCCCATGCCAGTGGCTCACACAGAAATGAAGAGGGGCCTCAAATTATGGTTTGGTGAATGTCATGCTAACATGACAAATTTCTGTTTGTTGAAATACTCAGGTCTCTGAACTGTCTGAAAACAGGACTCCAGCAAATTCTTTTCTAGGGATTTCTAGGTGAAAGCCTAGTTTCAAGAAGATCAGTGAGGATTTTACTGTTGCCCATGATTAGGTCAGTGCATTATCCCTGGCAAAATGGACACAGCTCAAGAGATCCTTTCTGCGTCCTGATCACCTCAACAAGAGCATACCCAGACATTCACTGAACGTCTTGAAACCCCCTTCATGCACAAGAATCTTACTGCTTGCAGAGTCACCTGGCACTCAGGCCACCTAATTCACCAGCCCTTCCATGCCCCTTGGAGGGAACCAGGGTCATGGCTGCTGGCTGCTGTCATCCCTGGCAAGGGTGAGTGATGTAGCTGGAGGAAGAAGAGTCAAACCCTTCAGGGTACCTCTCAGACTGTGTGCTTAAGGACTCATTTCCCTTACTCTTGGATTCCAGCCTAAGGACAGCCAGAGAGGCAGTCCTGGGGTGCTCCAGCCGGCAAGGAATTTAAGCAAGCAGCTGTTTTGGCCTTCAGCCTAGCATGAGGCTATTTCACAGAACACAGACGATGAAATCCATGAGTAATAGATTCTCATTTCAGTCAAACCTTAGTTCCAGTCAAACCTTAGCATAAACCAGGTGTCCTCCTCACTTTGCTGGTCCCTTGAGAGGAAACCTCAGTGGTCAGCCTTAGCAGCAGTGGGATTAAAACTTACTTTAAAGCTGCTTTAAAAAAAAACAAATTGTTTTGGTTTTAGACAGTGAAGTCTGTTAGATCTGTTATTTTGATGCATCCAGATTACTAGTTCATTAATGATTTGAAACAGCCATGGACAAGCAATCCTACTGATTTCATGAAGTGCTGTGCTTGGGCTGTTGCTGAAGAGATGTGTGCCTCCTAGATGGAGCCAGAGACATTAGCACTGGAGCATGACATGGTCTTACAGCACAGTGAAAGTTTATTTTTCAAATACGAGCAAGTAGCACATTTAACTCATTTCTCAAGATCAAATATCTCATCCTTTAGACAGTGACAAAGTAGCAATATATACTTCCTGTAGATACCTATCTACCAAGATGGTTCATCCTGGTGTATTTTGGAGTAGTCATTTGATAATGAAATGTTTCACTACCACTGAAATTTTCTTGTAGTTGCACCTGTAAGTTATGGGTTTTAGCAGACAGCCCTGTGAAAAGATACACCAATTGTATTACATGTAGACTTAAACAACCTTCAAAAAAAATGCAGGACAATATCCTCATTCCACAAAAATGAATGACAGACTTCCACAGGGTCACAACGCCAATTCTTGCTTTCTTTTCCTTTGAAATGGACTTACAGAATGTTTTCTTACTTAAAAAATGCCTTGTTTTATTAATTTTTTAATTTGAATATATGTGTGTGTATCTGCATGTGTACATACTCATAATTTTATCTCTAGTGGATAGTGTTTTTCACATCTCCAAAGGAAGCCAAGGTTTACCTTCAGTAAAAATATCCTTTTTCTAATTTTGCTCACTGACATTATGTGGGTATAAGACAACAACTTAAATTATTTAAAATAGTTTAAAAATCCATTTCCATTACTTTAAATTTTGTGGTTCTTTCATTTCACAAGTACTCCAAATCAATTCACCAACTTAGTGAAGAATTTAGTATTCATTGAAGGAATAGTGAAACAATTAAAATAGTGGTAACTAAGAAAAGAGCTGTCTCTGAGACATATACAAGGAATATTTAAAGTCTTTTGCTTTCCCTTTCCAGTTTAGATTTGTTAGAGAAAGGATTTAATTTCAAAGTAATTATTCAGAGAACTTTCATTTCTGTGATGCTTCTGAAATCAATTCTCTGTTCAGGTTCTCCCACAATAGGAAGAATGTTTACTAATGCTTTGAAAATTAACCTGACTTCTTCACTTTCAGCCTCTGTGTACTGCTGTTCATTTTTCTACAAGTGTTCCAGTTACGGTTTTCTCTCAAGACATGACTATAGACAGTACCATTACTCCTATAAATAACTCTATCAACACATAAACAAACATGCCTAATTCACTATTTACTTAGTTCCACGATGAAAGCATGGGAATGAATTAATATTTATTGTAGAGGAGTGATTGCAATCCATTTCTTTTTTTCGGGTCTTAACAAATTTTAATCAAGGGGACGACTCCTTTTCAGAAAATTTAAGCCTCCAAAACACAAGCTTAGTTATGCTTTTGCAGACCACCTAAAAACAGTGCAGGCATTCCTAAGGTTTCAGACCACAGATTGTAAACTACCCCTGAGGTGACTATCTAAAAGAGATTAAAGATCAGATGTGTGGATCAGATGTATAATATGTCTAGAATTTATTTTCATAAAAAAAAGCAAGATCAGTTCCTAAATAATTCAGCGTCATTCGGGAGAACCACAGTAATCAAATAAACTGAGCAAAAAGAAGAATGTCTGCATTTTCTTGTACAGACAAAAAAAAAACCCAGCAAAACCAAAACCCAAACCCCTCATTAAATTACATGTAGGCAAAAGCAAACAAATTTTTCTGAGTCAAACTGTCTGCCTTGAACACCTTGAATATAAAACTCACCAAATTCAGCTTTTATCTGTAGAGCCTGCAACTCATTATTTAGTAACCTGTGTGAAATGAGTGATCCCAGAAAAGTGCATGATTTGTAATTATATTTCATTTTTTAAATGGTAAGTTATCTGGAAAATTCCCAAAAGAAAAGAAGGAAGAATTTGTAGTCCTTTTTCTGATACTTTAAGCACAATAACTCACATGATATTTTGGAGAACAAGTCACACACTTCCTTTGGGTGTGTAGCAAGGGTAGTTCATGCATTTTTTAAGAGAACCATACAGCGCATCATGAAATGGAAAGCAATAAGAAAACATCAAAAATTCCAGTATTTGGTATCGAATGCAAATGGTATGCAGTGCTGCCACTAAGCATAGGAATAAAGAAATGTATGCAGATGGAGGGTGCCCACATTTTCTAAGCAAGCAGTCATCAGAAAGCACTGGTTAAACTGTAAAGGCACAAATATTCACTGAACTATTGGCTTGAAAATACTTCCATATGTGCCTCCAAGCACAAAGCTAAATGTGCATCCCAGCACTTCTGCTTTGTTTGCTCCTTCTGAACAGACACAAGAGGTTAATCAATAAAGTTGTCCTAATGTTCACAAAAAGAAATTCATTAGATGCCTGCGTTTGGTGAGGATTCCTGGAACAAATATGTTCCATGACGCAGGCATCTTCTGAGTCTCTGGTTAACAGAACTTTTATATAACAGCATGTTTTCAGGATGGGGCCAGGAGATCACAGCTGGACAGCACCAGTTCCTAGCTCTGTGAAAGGACTAACATTTGTGAAATTCCCTCTGCTGGAAAGGCAAGTCCTCAAAATAGCTGTGTCTGACTTGGAAAATAGAATTTCATGGCTCCTTAAAAGGCATTTAAGGAGATTATACTCCAAATTATTCAGAAGAAAGAGCGAGGTTCATTTTTAGGATAGGAATGCAGAACCAGCAATAGGATGCAATTCTCTTTAAGATTAGAAACAGAGATTGGTAGCCAGATACTGGTTTTCAAATTGCCAAAGGAAGCTTAAAACTGAATTTGTTCTTACTCCTTAGAGAGTCGTGGTGAGCTGAGGTTACTGAATGAATCATGCTCTTCATGATGACTCAGAGACTTTGAAAGAGGCCCAGTTTTTAAATGGATGTTGGGATTTGGGGGGTCTTAATAAATAAGGGCTTGTTTTTAATATACAGATAGTTTTGTTACGCCAAAGTTAGTAAAGAGTTTTCCTTCTGGCTTAATGCAGCGTGTTACTGTACATACAAGAGTACATTTTGTACAGTGCTGTGCAATGAGGCATACGGGATTTACCCCTGACGATTTCTAATGTATATTTTCTATCAATTTTCTTCATTTTTAATGACTGGTGTGGTCAAATGAAATAGCAAAGTTGTATCTGAACACCAACGCAGAAGGAGGGATGGGAGCTGAGAAACAACAGAGAGGAAAGATAGTACGGGGTTGGAAGAGCTTCTGGAAACTTGCATGCGGATGGCACAGTATGTGAAATTCTTTCTGTGTTTGCATTCTGGACCTAATTCCTGACTTACTTTCCTGTTAGCTGCCGAGTGCCAGCTTATTGCTGCTGCTGCTGCTGCTGCTGCTACTACTGCGATCTCCTGCTGCTGTGAGGCGCATGTGTACCTCCGCACACCATGTACACGCACCCCTGAACAGGATGATTTCCCTGTGCAGTTTTGTAAGCACCTTTTCAGTTACCAATAAAAGCGCACTTAAGAATAAGATGAATTATAGGTTCCAGTGGCATCATATCTATGTTTAAAGTCACCCTGCTGGGTTGTATTACATTGGTGTCTCTGAGCAGTGCACAGAAGACAGTGCACAGCACTTTAAGGTCAGACTACAAAAGGACATTCCTAGGAGCTAAATGTTATACTTTCCAGATGGAAATTTTGAATTTCAAGGACAGAATATGGATTTGACTATTCCCCACTGTAAACTCACACGTGGTTTTTTAATTAGACCATATCCCAAACTGGACAACATGTAGTTTCTACTTCCTTTTCTAGAAGTCACCAAAACTTTAAATCAACTGAAACTGGTTGATCCCATGAATTTTTGGTGTTGAAACTTGGAACAAAAAATAGCAGCTGACATAATTTTGATACTAGTAATTAATAGTCAAAAAACATCCCAAATTAGCCTTGGTGCTAACAACCCTATATGGGCTGCAGAGGGAATAGTCACAAAATACTGCTCTTCAGACTGGATAATATCCTTGGAACTGTCCCTACAGAAGATAAAGAAGATAGATGAGATCTATCTGCAGGAGCACCTTCTCTGACAACTAGAAGAGATATCTGTGAATATATTCCTACATATTTACCTTAAATGTAATCATAGTTTCATATTTTTGCAAAAAACCCACTGCCATTCCTTCTTTGTTATGCTGGGATGCAATAACATATAGAGCTATTCAAATGCCACAGTTCTGATGAGATCATGCAACAGAATTAATTGTGAGGAGTTGGCCAGTCCAGACTGCTTTTTGAGCATAATGATTTGCACCAAATGAATGTCAGGAACACTAAACAAGCCTATGTCATTCACGTGAGGAACAATGAACAGTCCTGCATCATTGCACAGGTGCTGAGTGCAGCTATAATTCCTAAAAGAGATACGTGCTCTGGATAAAGGTCTCACACTCGCAGATGATTCTTACCTTGGGGATAGGATGGTCTGTCTCCACTGGAGTTTTATAACCCTCAGGAAACTCAGACTTGCCTCCCTCCTGAAATAGGCATGGACAGCACCCACGCCAGTGCAAAGCCCAGCACCACAACCCATCACAAAAGGGAATGCACTTGCACAGTACCTTTTACAAGCTAAAAGCCATTGGATCTACCTCTGAACACATTCTTTTGCTGCACAGTCCTACATATTCAGTGAGGTGAAATGGTCCCTCATCAGGACCAAGCTTCCTTCAGTAGGGACTTTTTCCCTTGGAACAGTTTGTTTTTTCTTACCCCTGAGCCAAGCCTGGATCTGTCTGAGATTCCAAATGTCCAGAAAAACTGGATAGATCCAAGATCCTTTCACAGGGTAAACTCTTGTCTGCAGGTAAGGAACCCACCATGACAGGACTGAAGCACAGCCTGTGCACCACTGAAGAAACCAGGACCCACTGTGTGCCACCACCCATCACACAGTTGCGCAGCATTGTCCAGGATGAATAGTACTCTCCCTTTTCCTCCGGTTGACTGAAATATAGCACTATCACTGAAAGATCTCAAAAGTGGCCCGTGCTGACCAAGGAAGAGGATGTTAACTGGATGGAGACTGGGATAATATTTTTTCCTTCCACAGGAACTGCGCTGGGAAATAACCCCACTTTCACAATGCAGAAGTGAAGTCTGAAGTGTTTCTTTTCCCTGTTTGAAATAATAATTCCAACTTTGTAAAGAAAAAAATCAGGTCAAATCCCTGTGGTTATGTTACATATGATTCAACTCTCTGTAAGACAACAGCCTATGTATTTGCAAAAGTGCCACCCTAGGAAATCAAATTCACCCTGGGAAATAAAACTCAGTCCCAAAGGGCAAATCCTGAATGTTTTTAAAATCTAAAAGGTACATATACTTGAAAGAATCTGTGCATCAGAAACTAAAGATTGTGCTTGGATGCCATTGTATCATTTGCTTTGCAGTCTTTGGTAGGATTTAATCTTTTAAAGTTAATTTTAAATCTTGATGAGAGAAACTGAACCAATAACTTATAATATACAAATGCTCACTTTATCCTTTTGTTTTATGAGGTGATGTTGGTCTTTTCGATACCTTTGCATGTCACTTAGATAATTCAGAAGAACTAGGCGATGATTATACAAAGCCACAAGATTTAGTTTCTGTTTCCAGTTCTGTTGGACACACTGTTTACTAATAAAGCATGAATTGCACTGTGTTTGGCACAATTTAAAATTTATTTTTATTTAACATCTATGTTTTCCATACCTAGTTCCTTCAGTTTATAAGTGTTCGGTCCCGTAAATTTTTATTGTCTACAATATTAACAGAAAACATATGACGCACGAGAGATTTGAAAGTCAAAACCAAGTAATTAAAAACCAGTCAAGTTTTAATTTTAGCAGTCCCTGACACATGATTAACATTTTGGAAAGAGAGCTGGGGCTCACAGAGCGGATGTAATTCATCCAGCACAGGTGTACAATATGTTACTTACATTTGCATACAAATGTTACACTGGAGTCAGTACCTTCATTCAGGTTTTCATTTGTACATTCCTAATGTTCAAGTGTCCTTCAGGATGGATTTTCATTAAGTTTTGTTCTTACACCAGCATCACAAAGTGGAAAATGGCACAGAGAAGGAGTTGGGTGTCTGTCAGGATCCGGGGGGTGTTCTGGTGGGGTGCTAAGACCTCCCGAACCAACTCCAACAGAAAGTTGCTCGGCAGCCACTGCATTCACACAGACACATACACTCACTCTGGATTGCTTCCCGACAGGTCAACAGCAAGGAGGCAGGAAGGGTCTTTGTGCGGAATTTCCACAGCAGAGATTCACTTCAGCTCCACCTCGAAAGCACACCAAGGACAACGACCTGAGGGGATGGAAAGTTCCAGCCTATATAGAGGGGCGGGGAAAGCATCAGGGCAGGGGCGGTACATAAGGCGGGATTAGGGTACAGGAGCCAATGGGAAAATCTGAGTGAGTGGCAGGGAACAAGGTCCAATGGGACAGTGGGGGAGGGAGAACTTTCTAATGAAGGAGCAGATAAGGTATAAAGGGGCGGGGAGGCCAACTGGGGGAGCAGAAGTGGGATACATTTTGCATAATGAAACAGCATCCTGGAAAGGTCTTCTTAGTTCACTCTAATCTGGAGAGGATTTCTATCCTTTCTATTATGGGCCCACTGGCCTCCACAAGTGTCCTGATCCACTGTGCCCATAGGCAGGCCCCAGACCTCGGTGCTGCACTGCTGGGCACACAGAAATCTCCAGCGGCGAGAAGATGTACACAGGGCACTCCTCCTTAGCCGTGCCCCTTTCTGCCCCCTCTCAGATCATCTCAGCTGCCCACACCAGGTCCTGCACGTAGCTGAGCTGAACAGGACCCAGGGACTGAGGCAATGAGAAGTCAGAGATTACTGGAGGGAGCAGGGAAGCAAACAATGGCTCCAGCTGAATCCTCCCAGAGTCTGCACAACCTGGAGCAAATTAATCAGCCATAATCCATCTATTGGACACCAACATCCGTATACCCAGAAAAGACAATAAATCCAAACAGTTCCAGATTTGGCTGCTCATAGTAGTTCTTCCAGCCACTCTGCTGGGACTGCTGTGGATTTAAGCTACAAATGAAATGAACAGACGCATTCATGCTCGGACAGAACGCACCGGGGAGGCACACCACAGATAAACAACGAGAGGAATCTCCTGCTTTGTAAATAGCTTGAAGTGCTTTCAATTTAGTCAAAGGACTCAAAGGCATACTTGTGATGGGATTTCTTTGCTGAGAGGTTTGTTTCTGTTCTTCAGCACAGAACCAACAACGGTGGTTTTGGTTTTCACCCATCTTGTTTATTTGGTCTAATGATGGAAAGATTTCTTACAAAGGAAAATCTTGACTAAGAGTTTAGCGAGCCTTGAGTGTAATTATTTTTCCTTAAAGAAAATCCATCATTTAAAGATTCCTGCAGCTAATGTGTGATGCACTGATCCTCGGCATGTCTCCCCAGATAAAATCGGCACAAGAAGCACAAGGGTTGCTTTGTGCAACATTAACATGTCACCTAGGTTCTAAGGATTGGGTAAAAGGGAGGGAAAAGAAGGTAATTTGAACTAGATTATACTAAATATATAATTATAATAAAAAATAAATTATAATAAGTATATATTAAATTATTATGGCTGCTGAGGAGCTGCAGACACTCCAGCATTTTATGTCTCCCTGCGGGAGCACAGCCACAGCATACTGTTCCGCGGCCAGCTGCATTGGAAAGGAGCTATTATCCAAAACTACACAGCGCGCAAGAGTACATTCACGCACCACTGAGAAACACTTCTAGCAGTATGCAGGCATATGTACTCTGTTCTGGCAGACCTGACCTAAGTGCCTACAGCAAGCTTGGAAACTGGGAGGAAGTTTTTGATTTTTTGGAAAAGAATACATAATTTCCATAGCACTGAATGGTACAAAACTAGCTTCAGCAGGAAAGGTTATTTAAATAATGGAGAATTCCAGACAGTGAAGTGCAATAAATAAACTACTGGCAAAATGTCATCTATCATGGAGATTTTTATGTCCCTCCTTCCCTTTCCCAAGTGCACTGTAATGGGAGTCTCAGACTATCAAGAGCAAGGTTGAATCTGTAAATATCTCCACACATTCTTTTGGGCAAGATGTTTAGCATGGCTAACCCCTCACTGCTGCAGTAATTTGTTCAGATCAACCAAGTCACCTTGCCAAGAAAAAGCAGTTGCTTCAGAACATTTTCAGAATACTAAAACCAATACCAGATGAATACAAAGGTCCAAACAGATAAACAACTTTTCACCTGAGGTGAAATGCTATTAAACTTATGTTCTTCCAGGGACAATAAAATCCAGATTTTAACCCCAAACAGTATGCCTCTCCTTAGTGCAGACAACTATATCTCGTTTACAGGAAACTGATCGGGTGAATGAAGTAGTAATCAGCCACCTATGGACATTTTCCTAAAGACCCAGAAACATTTGTCAGTATTTGGTCCGACAGACAGGGCCACCTAGTTCAGTTCAGTCTCTGATTTTGGCAATATACAATTCACAGGGAAAAGTGAAATCACAGTGTATCATGGTGCTTCCTTTTCCCTATCCAACCTTTTCACAGCATGCTCTTTAGAGATTCCTTGAGTCAGAGCAGCTTTGTTCTTTAATGGCTCTTCATGAATTGAGTCTTCCTGGATCCAATGGCTCTAATTGCATTATGACTGTACTTTTCACTTACCTCCTCCATGCAAGTGAATCTGATGGAGGTCATACAGTCCTTCTGACACCAATGGACTGATGGAGTTCTACTCTTCATACTCTGTTTTTTAAGTGAATGATGTTGACTTTTCAAGTGGTCTGAACGAGGAAATTTTTCTTCAATTTATCCTTCATGCCCCAGTTTGAATGGAGAGATGGAATGCTTTTAGTATGTGCAGTAGCATTTATTTCATCTGTGTGAATCCCACTGCCATCTGTAGCTGCTGTACATTTATATCTGACATGACCTCAGTCTCAGACAGTGAAACAGCTTTTCAGGCTAAATTCCCGTAAGTCAGCCAGGTGTAGTTTTCTTCCTTCTTTCCACTATTTTTGAGGTATAAGCGATTGTCTCTCAAGTGTGGAATAGAGTGGGACTATCTCTTCAAATCTCCCAAACACTTTATTACTCAGTTTGTAACACTCAGCTCAGTCTTTCTAGATTTAAATCCAAATTGTAAAACTGCATTGCTGGGTGAAGGTCCTGAAATAGTGATGACTGAACATCCATACTAGTATACTAATGCTGGAGCTCTCTGCTACCTGATGACACACTTCTCCCAGTTTTCTACTATTCTTAAGGACCAGAGCTCATTCATTGAAAAAACAGTAGCATTTGAAAATTACACTAAATGCCTCTTTATATGGAATATCCTTTTGGATCCTAGAGCTGTTACTAGCAGAGGAGAAACAAATTTCTCTACCCAAAATGTTCTGGAAGGAGTTTGGACCTGTGTTATCTTATAGCCCTGCACTGGTTTTTATTAATCACTGATGCTTTCTGCTCCTGGTCTGGAGGGTTCTCTTAAGAGTTCATTTTATTCAAGAGGAGGATTGAAATTTAAGATAGTCTGGATCTAAACTAGGGTAATGCATGAGCTCCATTTAAAAACTGAAATTACAGATCCAGCTCTTCTGTTTGATCGCTGTGCTCCCAAAAAGAAGTACCAGTGATAGACCATGCCACATGTTGACCCCCCTCCCCTAATTGGACTCTTCTGCTATCTGTCCTCAGCATGTCACCAGAAGGTGGACTGAAATGTTTCAGACATCTTTGAAATCCTGGCTGGTTTCCAGTAATGTTTTACAGAATCCTTTTGGCACCTCCACTTTTATTTATGAAAAAGAGAGAGAGTAATATTTTTGCTGGAAATCGTAGAACATTTAGATGACATTTTGATAGACAGGGAAGGTAGGTTTTGCAGACATTTAGCATGAATTTCAAACACATCACAGGTCAGCACTAAATGGCCTGGTGGGTGAAAAATGGAAGCAACAAAAGTGATCATTGTGACAATATGAGCTTACCTGTTACTGAACTAGCAGGCTCATCATTTCTCCTGGTGTCTGGTCTTAAAATATTAAATTAATCAACATGGCAAAACACGAAGCAGTTGAACAAGCTGGTCTTTAAGAAAATCAAACCTTGTTCACAAGCCAGAGGTTGATCTCACACATTTTAGGTGAAAACCGTTTGGTAAAACAGCCAGATCCATGGTGGTCTTTAGCCAAAGTAAATGTATTTTTGTTTATTTTTGTTGTGGGAGCTCTAGCTTCTGAGATTTGAATGAAATAGACTAAACTGTAGGGTGTTTCAAAACAAATGTTTGGGCAGTCTCTTCACCTCCCTGTGTTTTTTTTCCCTATTACTCCTGTCTCCTAGTATGTATGTTGCCTTTCTGCAAGGGAGACAGTAGAGGGAATGTGAGGGGATTCCTGGTGTTCAGATTCCTGTTCAAGGAAACCCAATACTAAAGGAGTGAAATGCTCAGCTAGTTTTCTCAATTTATAGTTGAAAAAAATATTCCTAGTTTCAGTTTCAGCCTTGCTCCAAGGATTCAGTCTCTCTGTAAGATGTTTGGAATTTACATACAGATCAATTAGCATATGTATATACTTAATTTTTATTTTTCCTCATATGCACATAAGGAATTCCATCCAGAACTTTAAAATCCACCTTCACTGAATTCATCATAAGGTTTATTGCTTCTTTTTACTTAAAAGTACAAAATATTTCCTGTCATTTCTCTCTAGAATTATAAAACCCCAAAAAAGACTTCCAGTGTTCACCTGAAGCACTCAGTTCCGGAGACCCATTGGTAACACTCATGCCCCTTTTACTTGAGTGTCCAAAGAAGAAGCATCTGAGCATTGCACAGCCTGGTGTCTCCGCAGAGTGAAATGGGGACATGGATCTCTACCTTGTGGCCAAGAATGCTGCAAAGCATATTTATATTTCAATCAGTCTTAGGTGTCTGCAGAGTATACACTCAGATGCTGGTCCTGGCACCCTCCTGGGTGTCTTTTTCACTCTTTTAGGCTGTAGATAGTGCAGTACAACACAAGCAGATCTGTAAAACAAAATATTCAGGGCAAGAGTGCCTGCTGTCCATACTACACACAGGAGGGTATTTCTGTTTGGCTCTACTCTGGTCCCCTGGACCAAAAAACTATCAGCAACTGATGCACATTATGTGCACTTCTGGAGAACATCTTCCAGCTTGGTATAAACAGCATGAAATCTCGTTCATGTGCTCTGACACAGCTCATGAACCAAAGCATAGAAAATAGGCATGTTAGAGACACTTGGCTTAAAAATCTCTTCTGATTAGGACACTAATGTAGGCCTCCCCTTAGGCAGCTGAGATGTCTAGGCTTGCAGCCATCTTTCTCTAGTTAGTGGAGTGGAGATATGTTAGAGAGCAGTTCAAATCTTGGGAAGACTGAACTGCAATTCTAAGAGGCCTCTTTCTTTCACAGTAAATGAGCTGAATTGACTGCTTCAGAAAGTCAGCTGAAGCTCGGCTCGATGTCAAAGACATTCCTGCGACTTGGAAATGAGATTTTATGAAAGACTAAAAATAAGAAGATAAGACAGCAGGATGGATCTTTCAATGCAGAACTGATGCTAACAGTCTGCTTTATCAAACTGCCCTGTAGGACTCTACTCTTGAAGAATGGTTCTCTGCCAGGATCAAGGAATAGCATCTGCTTACAGCTGCAGTTCTCTTTGAAGAGATTTAGAAGCCAATAGAGAAATGAAAGGACACTCATGACACCAGATATAAATAATGAGCTGTGTAAATAAAATATTTGTCTTCCTTCTTTGAGTGAAGTTCCAAAAAGTAGATCCTTGCTGTTAGCAAAAATTGAGAAGCGTCAGCAACTGTATTAGCATGTCCCTTTGTTTCGTGATTTCTTTTTTTAAATGGAAACATTTCAAGACCATAAATTGTTTAAGAAACAGTAGGAAAGATTTTTGGGTTTTGAACAATGCAGTCTATTTAGCCAAATATAGCTAATGTAGTATAGAGACCACAATTGGAAAAAACTGTTAGTCATGCATCAAATAGCTTTGTTTTCAGACTGAACATCATTAGACAGTGAAACCACCTAAATTAATCTAAGTGGTAAGCTAAAAACAGCCGTTCAAATTGTATCTTCAAATAGGACTCAAAGACTAGGACTCATCTGTCAGAGGTTAGGCTGTACCTGAAACAGTCAGGCACTGGAGCCCAGCAGTCCACTTGCATTTCATGTCACAAAAGTCTGCTGTGGACAGTGGGATCATTTTTGGACATAACATGGTCTGTGTGCTCCATCTGTCCTTGGAAAGAATGGCATGCCTAAGACATGGAGGTAGACATTTCTTGATGAAGTAGAGGAGGAAGGAGCAGGATAAAACACTGAGACCCTGTGACAACACTCCAAATGATCTCTAAATTCCTGGAATAGCCCAGGGAGAAAAGCCCAGGAAACATGTATCAGCAGTTAGATATGTTGGTATTCTCAGAAACATGTTAAAAACTGAGTTCGGCAGGAGAATATTTTTTTTCACCTCCTCAGTAGCATACCCCACTTGTCATCTTCATTGCATTTCCCCTCCATGTCCTTATATTGCCCTCTCATCCATTGCCACAGTCCAGGTGTTCAATAAGTCCATGGTCTGCTGAGGACCAAAGTTATAGTGTCAATGTTCAGTCTCAACAGCCTTACCTGTGAAGCCTCAGGCCTCAGAAGCTGAAGTGGAGGAGGGCCTCAGAATATTATCTCCTCCTAAGTCTTTTCTTCTGTATACCACCTCTTGTCATCACATGCCTAAGCATAAATATTCAGTTTTCTTTCAGGTCCTGTCTCAGGCCTCTCCAGAACTCATCCATTCATTTCCCCTCCCTAGTCCAGATTCTGCCCAAACTCAAGATTAATAATCACTTCCTTAAAGCACTCAAACTCTCTCTAGCCTCTTTACACTCTTTATTCTAGTTATCAGTACCAGCTAAGCCTATCTGCTGCCCCTCAACAATCCGTACCTACCTCATCTTATGCTAAATAATGTGTATTGTGACAAGTTATGCTCTTCCTGGGCCCTCTATTTGTGCTGGAACAAACACAGTTGGTATCACTAATTTGCTTCTCACTGATGAAGAAGACTGCTTCAGGAGAGCTGGATGCTGGGGTTTTAGAACAGTGCATGTACAATTAAGGTATCTAAAAAGCAGAGCATGCAAAGATCATAAAAGCACAAATATCTGCACTATGGATGTGCAGGAGAGGTGATCTGTGTACCTAGAGACCTTTAGCATCTAATTTTAGATATTTCAATAGACAGTTGGAATTTACAAAGGTCAACGAAATCAAAAATGGCTAAATAGATGCTCACACCAGTTTAGGAGGAAGCCTAATTTGACCAGATGAATCCCAGCCAATAAGTCAGAAGCAGAGCAGCAGCAGAAGAAACTAATTTGCAGTTTGCATCTTCACAAACTCCGTAAAAGTATCCCAGATGATTTGTCTACTGTTCAGATGTTCTCTACCAAAAATTGTGTGGTTGTGAAGAGATGTTCAAGGGATGAGGGGAAGAAGCATTGTTTTCTGTGGCTGATGTTGGAGCCAGAAATCAGAGGTGGAGAAGAACTACAGAGAGTGCTGAAAATAATAAAAAAAAAGTACTGAAAATGTGGCAGCCTGACTTACAGCCTTTTAGTTGCCAGGGTTTAAAAATACAATAGTTGTGCAGTGTGTGAAAGTGAAAAAAAAAAAAGAAGAAACTTAGCTACATAATTTTATAGATTTTATAGCAACTTTTAAGAGTCTTAGCAGTGTATTTTTAACTTGATAATTTAACTTGCCTGCCTCCCCATGATACTTACAAAAATGAAAGAATACGCTCCTTATTTTAGCCAAAAGTACTATACAAACAATATCCAAGGAATGCATTGAATTAGAATGTTAGACTACAATAATGGGTGAACTTGATTGCATTTCCATTTCACAAAGCACTTCACATTTTCTGCTAATATGCTAAAACTTGTGCCAGTCAAAATAAGCTTGACTATCACAGCAAGAGAAAATTGTCAAAACACATAACTCAATTCCTCTCTCACTCAATTTTATGCTGGAATTACTTCTTTTTTCTTTTTCCCCCCAGAGATATTCTCGACATGACAGCTACCGAGTAAAAGAGACTATTTGGATAGTTCTTCTTAAGAACTTTTACGTAATCAATCTTAGACAATCCGTAGTGGTCTTGAAGGAAGCACCCAGATGAACAAACTAGGAAAAATATGCAAAGCAGAAGAGTCCTGGGACATTTCCATATGCCTGCTACTATCTACTCCATTTCTAATGCTTTGCTTTTTGCCAGGAGTCCACGAGCCATTATCTTTCCCACTGGTCAGAAAATCACGGTTGGACCACTCCAAGCACAAAGAAAAAGAATTAAAATCTGTAGCATGAGCTCATGTCATGCTTTTTTTTTGGCTTGGAGAGACAAAAAGAGACCTGGTAGGTCTTCTCACTCAGTCACTTAAAAGGAAAATGAGAGCACAGAGTGCTCCACCTTTCAAAAAAGTGCATGTGTGACCTTTAGTGTTATCCTGCTAACATTAACTGCAGACTCCAGTCCATTCAGGCAGCAGCAGGCATTTTTGTCCTGCACGGCTAGTCACCTACACAACATCTTTTCTTCCTTTTATTACTGCTGTACTTTCAGTACAGGCATTCCTTCTACTGGCAGACTTTTGGTAAGGCTTGTGGCGTACAGCTGGTTACACACCGATCACACATCAGTCACAGCATTAACTCATTCTTGTGCTGGCTCCATCCCGAGTTTGCATCCTCCCCTTTGCAGCAGTTCTCAATATGTTACCTTTACCAGCATTTTCTTATTAACCAGAGGTATGCTGTCCTGGACGACTAGAATGTTCTTTACCACGTTCTTTACCCTTGAAAACACTTTGATCCAGTTATGGCTTCATAGCTTCAGTTATGGCTTTTTCCACCAGATTATAGCACACCTGTGCGCAGGAAAGAACATGAAGTTTTCAGCAAAAAATGGTTCAAATGAACTAATCAGATAAACTAAAATACATGCGGCTCTGACAGTGCAACATCAGATGACAAAGCACTTCAAAACCTGAGATCAGCCTGAGGGACTAGCTAAAGATAACAAAAAAGTGTGGTCATCTTGGACTGCTCCTAAAAATGCTGTGCTCAACAAATGGCAACTCAGCCAAGAGATTAGCAAACAATTGCCACAGTCAACAGGCTCTGCGCAGAGCTACAGTAACATGCTGACGGCATTTCCTACCATGGGCCTCAGGGAGCAGGATGCTTCACAGCAGAATCACTGCGTGGGAAACCTGGCATTGAGCAGCAAGTGCATATCAAAATGGGTTTGATGCTCACAGCTTGGTAATGTTGGGCAACCTTTAAACAATGCCCTTTGAAAGGATATTTTCATTTTGGGGGAATGTTTTTGCAAAGAGGCTTTCTTCTCTTTGTAAACCATTATGGAAAAAAGATACACAGGTTTCTGACAACTTTTATTGACAGTCTCAATTTTTTAATTTGAGCTTTGTTTGTTTTACTTTGCTTGAATTAGCTTTTTACTTTCTTATTCCCACACAGCATTCAGATATAAAACTCTTCACTGATAAGTGATGCACCTCAGAAATGGCAGGATGTGTTGAAGAGGGAATTCAGCTAATGCAGACAGTTTCAACTTCTCTTTTTGCCTTGCAGATTACATGTCTAAACAGGAAGGAACTGGTAACTGCAAACTGATTTAAGTCATAAATTAGGTCTAAAGGAGAAGCAAAAGACAATTACATGGTATGCAAGTTTCATCTTTTATAAACTTAACTGCTGGAAAGGAGTTATTTATACGTAGAAAATGGAGAGTAAGTGTCTGACTTTGTTTTTTGTATGAAATGCCATGTCAGAAGAAATGAACAGATGTTGCACAAGTTAGTAGTTTCTGCAATTGATCACCGCTGGCTTTTTCAAAACACCTAGATCTCTTCCCTCCCTGCTAGCAAACTGAAAGGGGCTAGGCTCTTCCTTCTATGACAAAATAACAACTTTCACTCATTTTGAATGTCCCAGAGAGAAAAACTGATACTAAAGCTAATTTGTTCCCCACAAAGTATTTTTATTGTGTCTCCCGCCATACTATTCAGCACCTTTAAAGAAAATGCTGTTTCACTGTGATTCGAGTAGGGATGGAGCAGTGTGAGAGAGCTAGCAAGTCTGATAAAAGAAGCAATTGCACATTTATTATGTTTTTCTGGGTCAAATCACATTCACAAAGCAAAAAGAGAAGTAAGAAGATTAGGACTGACAAAAAATAACTGGCTCTCTACAGATGAGAGTTATGGGCAAAGAACTGCCAGCTACTCACAACACAGTGAAAGCTGAGCCAGGGATAGGCAGTCTGGCCACAGCAATGGTACTCATCCTCCTCTGCCTTCGGCGTTTGAGCACTAACCTGCAGGAAGATAGGTGGTGGCATCGTGTTGCAGAGACCATTGCATGGTCTCATTAACTGGTGGGAAAGCTGCTGTTTTCGTCTGTGCTTCTCCCTGCCATTGTTGGAGTGTCATGTGTCAGTGGTTTTGTTTGTTTGGCTTGAGTCACTCACATGGTTTACACTTTGTTGTCCTTTACAAAGTAGTTTCTTTAAAATACATTAGGAGAATGGTTTCAATATTCAGACTGTTATTTCTCTCTGAGTAGGTGGCCATGCCTATATCTGGCTTCACTCTTCAGGGAATTTTGGAAGGGAATGCTCATGGTATTGGGACTTGTGAGGGCTGAACATATTTTTTCCCCCTCCCCCTGCCTCAGAAACTCAGCAGGTAAGAAAACACCACCAGAAACTGGACAGCTGAAGGATGGGGTGGTAGACAGGTTGCCAGTGCTACCAGGATATCTGGCTCTCCAGAAATCCACCCAGAATGCTGAGAGAGAACTACCAGCCTTGGAGTCTGCTGGCCAAGCTCCCCATTTTGGGATGTGGATTTCCAGACCTCGGACCTGCCTGGCTTTTTGATCACTGAAATGCCACTGTTTTTGTTGTTCTTAAAAACTCCTTGAAAAGGCAGAAGTAAAATAGTGTTTGACTTTTTGAATGTGAAGGCTTCTTTTCTTTATGCCTTTGTTTTGTTTGCTTGGTTGGTTTTTTAATGGGGCTCAGAGAGTGAACAAGAACATACCCTCTTTTTAAATAGAACTCTCTTTTATTTTTCATTTTGACAATTCCTAGGGAATAGGAATTCTACTTTCTAGGCAGCTCTAACCATCTCAAGCTATATGCCTTATCATGTTTTATTCTTAAAAGTAAATTCTGAAGAAAAACTCATAAGCAGAAACCTGAACATGGGGAAATACAGAACATTACGAAAGATAGAACATATGTTCATATCTAATGAATTCCAGATTTGCTCATGACCCTATTTTACACAGATCTTGAGCAGTGTAAATATTTGATTTATGGATGTGTGTCTAAGGTTACTAAACAAAGTGCTTAATGCATTGGCAATGCCTTTGGGAAAAAAAAAAAGAAAGGCTTGTAAGTCAAATTCAATTGATATGTTTTCAGAATAAGACTTCTTATCATTAGAAATTAGTTTAAAAAAAAAAGGAGTGATTTCTGAACTGAGAGGGCTATTTCAAGTATTTTGAGCCTTATCTCCACCTTAACCCCAAAAGAAAACAAAACTGGGAGAAACTCAAGTTCTCTATGCATGAAATAGCATTTGGAAGATCACCATGTCCATTCTCTTTTTGTTTCTCCATCCGGTTCATCTCACTGAACGTACAAACACAAACACTTCTTTTCAAATGCCTATTCAGTGTCTGATCTTAGAAAGACTTCTCTTAGGACAATGTATTATCGGGTGCCAGGTCAGGAAATAAGATACGATAAAAGTGAATAATTCTTGTCCTGCTCATGAATAAATTAAAAAATAAAAACTTGAAATTGGCAAGTAAGTTTGGCTTCAAAATAGCTAAACTCTGCAGCAGTTGTCCATTGCCAGAGAGATATTATTTTATATGTGATATCAACGTAGGGAAACACTGCACTGTAAATGCTTTCTGAAAAACCCGGTTCTTAGCGGTTACATATGTATTTTGTTCTCAATCTGACTATTTTAGTCACTCACAGGTTCAAGAATGTGGATCTTAGAGCTATGATCTCTGTCATTCAGAGGGGGATGAATAGCTTCAAACCCATGTCTATCTATTTCTTAGTGTCTTAATTTGTACTGGGAACAAGAGAAAATGGCAGAGATCCATATGCTCTTCCCAAAGTCACACACAACATTACACTCTTCCTCGCCTGCACTCCACCTCCCTGAATTTCACCAGCCTCTATCCAACTCTCCCTCACCCAGACTCTCTTAATGGCCTCTCCACAGCCTGCCTTCCCCCGGGTCAGTCAATACCCCTATATTACTCTACTTTCTCTCCCTTCCACTGCAACAACCCCAAATTTGCTGCTGGAAGCTCCCTGACATTTGCACTGATGGCACATCCTATAAGGGGCGTGTGCCCAAGCCTGTGCACCTGTGCCAGCCAAATAGCTGCAGCTGTGTAGGCACATTGCCTGTCACACAGGCACATCTTCCCCCCACTCTACAAGGCTGTGGAATGTGTCCACTGTACATTTGTAGCAGGTTCTAATGATGCAGGCTTTAATATCCACCTGGTTTTCTTTGCCTTTGTTGGGAATTTATGAGTAAGGTATCGAGAACTTGGTTGCCTAATTCTTTGTGATTTTGCTCACTGGGTTTTTAATTTACACAAGTACCTTAACTAAAAGTGCAGTTCTTAAAGTCAATTAAATTAGGGTATCTTTTCTTGCAGGGACACTTTCAGATCGATCTCAGCCTGTTTCCTATTGATTTTTTTACTTGCAGAACTCAATCAGCGTTGCTAGCTCCAAATGAGCACAAGCATGTCTGCATGAGGCTTTGCAAGGATGTAACACGCTGGGGGGGAAGAAAAGCGCTGACAAAGTGAGACGCTGCAGTGCTGTTCCCAGAGCAAACCAACATCCTGAAATGTGGGGCTCCATCACCTGGACCTCCATTAACTCCTGCTGAGTAAATAACTGCCTGGCACAGAGACAGAGTGCTTTCTGAGGCTATTTATTAGAATTTGGTTTTGAGGGAAGGAGAGAGGAGAGTGGGGCTGTGAATATGAACTCCAATGGTAACTAAATAAATCTAATATATTATTCCTAAATATAGAGATATTCCTAAGGGACAAGAAGAAATATATTTCCTCCACTGGATGGTCAAGGTTTAAGCGTTAAGTTTGTGTCTGTGGACTGTGCTAGAAATATGTTTCTTATTTTATTTCCTCACCCCCATTAAAGCTCTTAAAAATAAAAGCTCAGTGAGCATGAAGGCATCTTGTACAGACATTTAAGAAACCAGTCACTGATAACACAATGAATAGGGTTTAAAAGTAGGGACTGTTCTCCATCCTGTAGTCACACAGCACACAGTTTTGGTGTCACAGCAAACAGCATGAGGCAGAGTTTCCAAAGACTTTAGTACTTCAGGAAGGTTAGGCAGGGACTCTATAATGCTTTTTAACTCTTTAGTGCTTTCACCTCCTAAAACAGCAGTCCAGCACTGCAAATTAAGGTAAGCAACAGGAGGGAAAACAAAACCAGCTCCATTTGACATTTTACGTAGTAGGGAAAATTAATGCCACATCCCCAGACTCTGGGCAGTGATCTGTGAGGGTTCTGGTCTAGGTGTTTTGGAGGAGAGAGGAGGAGTGGTACCAGGCAGACAGGTGGTCCAAACACCCACGTGTGACAGGCCAGCCAGAGTGGAAATGACAAAAATCCAAGTTCATGCCCTAAGGGTTAATTAGTTATTTACTCTTTACATTAAAAGCTGTGAAAATTAAAGGGTCAAAAGGAACTACAGTGATTCTGAGCTTCTAGCCATTGCAGTAATATGGCTGTTTGGGTTCTGTGATCATTTGGATTTACTGAGAACATTTTTATGAAAGACACAATTCACTCGAGGGGCAGCATGCTAAGCCAGCCTGACCTGGAGACATCAGACATTTATACTTCTGCTCGTTCCCAGTACATCCACAGGCAAGCCACTGTTAAGGCTTTTTCTGCACTGCAGCTCGAACATGGTCTGGACCATTTTTTAGAATGGATGGCACAGACACCCATTCCATTCTGAAGCCAGTCATCATGGTTATCTAAAATATTCTGTCAAAATCACCGCTTGAATTAGAGCCATGCTTTCCACTTCTCCCTGTTGGCCAGCATGACTGAAGAAGCACAATGGATTTCTCTCCAAGTCAGGAGCTCTTGCACCACATTGCTGCCCATTTCACACAGCAGAAGAAAGCTGCCAGCAGGGATACAATTGCTTTCCCCCTCAGAAGTTCTGTGGAAAAGACTGTCCCTTGCAAACCTTGGATCCGTGCAGCTGGCTGACAGCACCTTGAGGATGTACACGTATGGATGGGCCCTTCTGACAGCCAAGTTCTAATTAAGGCAGCCTGTAAATTATGATCTCCAGCTTGCTCCAAAGGCAGATATTAGTCCAGTCTGAATGAAATGGTTGTGCAGCCAGGAAGCCACAAATGGACCACAGGGCACAGGACCCTGCATACAGCACCAGGTCATACCTCTTCACCTCTCTGCCAGTAAATCTACCACAGAGGGTCTTAATGCAGAGAACGGTGCAAATTCATCATCAGCCCTCCCTAGAGCATATTAACTAAACAAGTTTTCATGGAGCCACAGCAACATTAGAGATTTCTTTAATTATAGAGTATAGATATGATAATGAAAGCTTTGTGTATGAGCCATGAGATGTTAACTTTTTCCTGCAGGTGCCTGGGATGTGAAGTCCATTACACAAAAGTCAAACGCTTTGAGTCTGAGAATGACAAACAAGTGTGCCCGATTGTGTCTTTTTCTGTCTTTTGAGTACTATAGTTGATGCATCAGTTAAAGCCAATTACTTAAAAAACCATTATTTTATTTAAACATTTTTGGTTTTTGTAGTAAGTAAACCAGGCTTGTACAGCTAATCTCTAGAGTACTTAAAGTAGCCAAACCCTGCAAAAAAACTCCACTAAACAGAGCAACCAGGACCTTCCAGATCTCAACATGCACCACTGGATATATCTGGATTCCATCTCAGAGTGACACCTGGGAATGCACCTTATTATTCCCCCTGTCTTGGTTGTAATAGGAAGGAAGACCAAAGGCATGAACTAGGAGGGGTCTGAAGCATATGCCAGCAAATCCCGCTGTTGGGATGTTCCCCAGACTACTGCAGACGTGGTGGTATGTACTTGATTTTGGAACCCTGATTCTGCACCAGTGCCTCACTCCCGCAGAAACCAGCACTGACATCAGATACATTTGTCCCATCCACTTAGCACAGAAGTTCATTCTGCATCTCCTAGAGTCCCTGCAGCCATACTGTGTCATAAAATGCTCATATCCAGCTTCGATGAGCCATTTTTTCCAGGATAATGTTCTGCTGAATCCATTAGCTCTCCACATTGCCTTACAAACGTGAATGCCAAGTGTGGGAGACCACCAGCAAGAAAAAGGTGTGGTCATCCTTTCGATGTACTGGGAGTTGCTGTATAAAAGTGACTGGGGAAATCTAGATTTCATCTAGATGTAGTGAAATCAGACCTCTAAATTTGCATAGTTCACCACCATTCTCAGTGAAACTGTGCGTGAATGTAAAGATGCTATTTTCAAAAATGTCACTGCTCTCAGAAACAAAATTGTTTCAAGCACCTTGAGGCACACAGGGTTGTAAGCAGGTGTCTACTAGGATTATCCTCCAGGAGTCATGGTTTTCTTCTGTGTCATCATCACATCTGATACCTTATTTGCATTTTAAGGGAGTAAATACATTGCTGAAAATTGTCTTTTATTAGCCATTGAAAATTAAAGGGCTCATATTCTCATAATAGTTCTGAAAGTGAGCTGTTTGCTCCAAGTGAAAATCTTTATTGGTGCCACCATTAAATTAGCTGGCTGCCTCTGAAACAAGTTGAGTCACTCAGGAAACCCCCACACCACTCCTAAGTCTTAGGGAAAGCTTTCCCAATGCAACTTCCTAGAAAATGCTGGGTAAAGTAACTGCTGGCAAACAGATCAAATGTAGTGTTAAGGCACTGACATCAGTCTGAGCCATGTACTTCCTCAAACCAGTCCTGAAAGGGGGCAGTTACTAGTGTTGGCAATAAAGAAAGCAGAAACACTTTTTATTGAGGATGCATTGAGGGTCTCTTGAACCTTATAAGTGGTAGATAAGCATTTTTGGGAGAGAAGGACACTTTGCCATGGCAACTGCCATTTTAAATGTGTCTTTTTTCTGTTTCTGTCGTAGAGTGAAGTTTGCAAAATCTGTGCAGATCCAGAGGAAGAAAAACCTATGTGTATCCTAAAAAAAGCTCCTACCGTTAATGTTTTTCTTGGCATTTACTTTTTATAGCTAAGCAGTGGTTTAATTCATCTGTAATCTGGGAAAAGCAGGAGAACCCTGAAAGTGTATTTTAATGAAGACAAACAACTAAATGTCTACAAAGTGAACCTGAGACGGAATATGGAGAAAAAAATCATGACTGAATGTGATCTTGCAGAATTCATTCATGGGATACAGGGACAAAAGAACAGTGGGAACACCATGGGCTGGAAAAGGAATCTAGGATGGATGTGCTGAGAGGTCCTGCTCTGATTTCAGCAGTCACAGCAGGACAGAAAAAGTTGTAAGAAATTTTGGAGGTGAGTGAGTTCTAACTGATGAACCTAATGAGCCAACAAGGGTAATAGAACAGCTGAGAAGAACTGGTGATGCTACTTATAACCCTAATGATGCATCAGAAGGGCTCCATTACTGTGAAACCATATTGATAGGCAAACACATTTTTTCCTCCTTACCCCCTGTTTAAAAATAAAACATACTCTAACGTTCCTTGGAAGGTAACTTATTCCAGAGCAGACCTATAAAATTCCAGACTAATGGATTTCATTCCATGACAGTTATCTGAGCATCAATGTGATTTTATTAAGAGATCCACAAACAACAACTAAGAAAGCAAGCTTACAGCCAGCATACTTAAATTCACACTGCAGGAGTCTACAGCAGGGCTTGAAAACATTTAGGGGCATGCAATAAAGTCTGAAAAACACAGTTGTTAAGAGCATACAGCCCTGGGCTGTAGGGTTCCCAAGAGTGTTTCTGGCAATATGCCACAGACGTGTCCACAGAAGCCTGGCTCACACAGGTAACACAAGCTGACATTCTCCAGAGCTACTTTTTTTGTTGGCAAGCATTAGCCTGAGCTGCTTTAGGGAGGAGCTAAAATATAAAATCTATAAGGCAGATATCAATATGAGCTCTTCTATATTTCACCCTTTCTAGAGAGCTTCCAATTAATGCTGTGACATAGAAAACGAGGAGCTGCTTTTCATGGAGTATCATACAACACCTTGCTTACCCTGCACCCCTACAGGGCAGGCTCCTTCTATTGCTGTGAGCCCTTCTAGCAATGCTCTTATGGAGCTTCACTCACTGGAAGACTGTCTGCAAAAGACAGATGCATAAATGTGCAAACTCTCATGATTTTAAACATTCCCTTTTTGAGGGGTATTGCTAATTCCTGAAAAATGCTTACTGCTTCTTTTTCTTTCTTTTCTGAAACCATCACAAATACAGTAGCAGAGGGGAGCAGCTCTTGGCAGGGAGAAAGCAGAGGGAGCCTCTCTCTTCCCCTTGTGAATTCCAAGTCCTAAAACACTAGAAAGTGCTAAATATGTTTAACCACAGTACAAAGTGGTTTATATTTTAAATTAATTCCAGTTGATTTCTTGTGCTTTATACCTAATTTTTTTTCTGGGTAGGCACAGTATTTATCACAGATGCTCCAAGGAAGGAAGTGCATATTTCCTATAGGCCAACATTCATTCATTTTTCCCTCACTTCATGCCACTTTTGTCCCCTAAGAAACTTTTACTTAAGCATTTTTTCAGCTGAGAGACCTGTTCTCAGGTGTAAATGTGAAAATAATATGTAGCTCCTAGTGAAGGGGTCTTGACTTAGCTAGAGGGAAATGGACCGATGTGGTGTCTCCCAGGTGTAGAGGCTATAAACTCCCTGCTCTGAATTACACTTTTGACCATGTATGCATCACAAAATGGAGGTATTTTTAAGGAACTGTAGTTTTCCACATTCCCAGTACCTTCTACGACAGGTGGCGTCAGAATATGTGCAACTGATATAGCAAAATCCTTACATTTTGAACAGTTAATACATTTTTGCTCTAAATAAACACTCTGTGTAATGGGTTTGAACACTTATTTAACTGTGCAGTTATACTCTAGGATCGTAAGACCATACTGTCCAAGTGTTTCACAAGTGTTATCCCCTCAGGGAGGAAATCATGCATTTCCATCCCTGGAAAGCAAAGGATGAAAGTGGAGCAGGAACATCATTGTGTGTGAACTGGTTTAACTAAGAGCACTTAGCTAAGGTGGAGCAGTCATTGGAGCCAAGGTGAAGCTGAGCCAAGGCAACCATGGCTTCAGTGAGATTCAGCAGCAATTAATTCCATATAGCATTAGCGTATAAACAGAGAAGTTGAAATCAAAAGGAGGCAACTGAAAGAGGTAGGATGAAGGGAAAAGAGACTGTAGTGTGAAATAGATCTGTCTTCCCACTTTCAGAATACAGTTTGAAATACCGAATGATGTGTGTGACAGATAGATGAGCTGTGGTAGAAAAATGTTTTTGGTACAGAGGTGCTGAATTCAACACAATATTTGCTTTCTAGTCAAGTGCAGTTCTACTTTGATGAAATAAGGGATGGATCTCTTACAACAGTAATGAACAAAGAGATCCATTTATACTGCTGCCCACTGTTTGAGTTATTGCTTTTCATTATATATATATTTGGGAGAGCAGACAGTAAAATAAAAAGTGCTGTAACTTATATAACCAGTGTAAATATGAAAATGCTGGGGTTTAAATTGCCATGTGTTTCTTTAATTCAGTTTGCACTTACACAGTATTAGTATAAAATGTTTTCAAGAAAAATTGTCCCTTTTCTTGCATCACTGGTATCTCTTCATGCCTTGTCTTGAACATGCAGACATATCTATCCTCAGATGAGGAAGAAGGCACTGCAATTGAACTCTTGAAATGAAATTATGACTTACAGGATAACCAGACATTTCACTCATTCCTATGGAATGTGTCTGTGTCAAGATTGTAACATGACTGAACTAGGTATTGGAGACATTTTAGTTGAATAAAATTTGTATTGGCTAGGAATCCAGTGTTAACATATATAACAAGAAAGAGTGCATAATAAAAAGGATGATAAAAATATACTTTTCCATGACAAAACCAAAGTCCTGATCCCAGGAAGCAGAATGAGTTTTTCAAAGGGAGTAAGAATTAGATTTTTATTCATTTATCTAAGCTGGAGCTTCTCCGTTTTAAGCTTCTGCTCTCAGCAGCTCTGCAAGACACAGAGTGTTAACTTTTGTGGCCTCATCTAATCCAGCATATGAAGAACTTTATGAAGCAACAGTATGCAACTCAATAAGGAGGGACCTCCTTTAGACAAATAGCATAGCCTTACTCCTCAAGATTACAGTGAAAATACAGAGGGGAAAAAAAAAAAGAAAATAACCCAGACAGGTTCTCTGTGGGTGCTGCTCAATCCTTGGCAATTTCTCCATGTTCCAATGGCTCAAGGAGGAATGGAGGCTCAAGGTCTCCTACTGTGAGTCCTCTGACATGGTATTTCCCTTCCTTTAGTTACACTGGTATTCTTACTTGACATCAAGGAAAGTAAGGAGTTCATGCTCTGGAGTTCATGGTCTTCAATGTGTGCTACATATACCTCAAGTGGTACCTGTAGTGCAGGTGCCTCTTGAGATGTCTCACTGAATTCCTGTCCCGTTACTGTAATCCCCACTAAGACCCCAGCTTTGGCTCTGGCCCCTGTGAAAAGCAGGACTTCTTAGGATGTTCAGGAATCTCCACAGCTAATTTGGCTACAAATCACCCAAAGGCACTCCTTTTCCAAACAAAGAACATCCTGGATACTTCATTAAAGCAGAGAAATGGTTTAAAGAAGTGGTTGCTTTCTAGAATTTTGTTGTCATTATTGTTCATTCACATTTTAAAAAGTAAATAAAGAAAATACAATCTTTTGATGCATTATTCACTTGGCCTGCCATGCTATGAAAATATGGTTTCTATTGGTCTGGAATTTCTTCCTGGAAAAAACCTGTGCAGATTCAGAGCAATGCTCTGTTGATTTGACTATATTAATGGAATATTTAAAAGCATTTTTTTTTAATGTTTAGTCAACATTCAGAATATGAAGGCGTTCTTGGCCACACAACATGAAAATGGACTCAATAAGACCTTTGAACCAGAAAACAAGTGGACTTTGGATTGAGTTATTTCCTTCAAGATTCATATTCATTCTAAGAAAATAACTTCTGAGCAATTATGTAGATTTTTGACTTAACTGAGCGACGAAGAAGTGAATGTGAAGGTTTAGTGCCTATGAAGTTTCTTAGGGAGGAATATATTTTGGCTGTTCAGGCAAGAATCTGAAATACAGTATATAGACAGGAAAAGCAGGTACTGTTCATATTCCAGAAAAGACAGCTGGAAATCATTTCACATTTAGAGCTACTGGCATGCACAGTGCATCCATTAGGTATTCCTGTTAGTCAGCACATTCTGACAATCATCCCTACACAATGAATTTGGAAAAATAAATGATAAAGACCTGCTGAAGGAGAAAAATAAAAGACTACAGTTGTCTATGTAATATTTCTGAAAGCTTTTGATTCCAAAACTCTTTTCAAACATCTGGGGAGGCTCAAGAAAACTAAGTTAGAAAATTGTTATTTTGTCACTACATAAAAAGTGTTTTGGAATGGAAAAAAAATCAGCAATGCACTCAAGCATATAGCTCAGTCTGGTGTCAGTTGCAAGGAAGCTGGAAGAGAATAAAAAGGGACAAGTGAAAAGTAATATGGATGTTTTGCTTTAAATATGAGGAAACAAAGCCAATGAACGATCAAGACATTGTAAGGCCCAAAAGGGGCTCCAGGCTTCTCCTGATTTCTGTAATTCCTCAGAGGTTCCTCTGCCTCAGTGAGGACTTCAGTAGCTTTCTTTCACCTGTTGTTTTTGGCACTACTTTTGTCCTTTCCAGCACTAGCCTAAGCAATGCAGGCTGGTGGAACTGTATTCTCATGCCTGTGTTTCTGCGTGCTCTGGACATAATTTTTTAGGAACAGGACCACAGCCTTAGTCCTTGAGGCAGGAGGACTAGCAAAAGGACCTCTTCTTCTCCTTTCCACTCCCCAGGTCAGCCAGTGCCACATGTGCTCTCATGCCAAATACCCAGGACACAGAGCTTCTTCATTTCAGACAAAATTTCATCCTCTCTTTCTGTGTTCCAAGATTTACAGTGGGATTTAAAAAGTCGTTTTCCACAAGTGTTGATATCCTGATGGGATAGGATGAAAATGGGAACTGCTTTGGGGAACATTCAGATTGCTCTTCTGACTTCAGGAGCTAAATGCAGGTCTTCAGCTCTGTCACAGGGTCCACAAGGGTTTTCCCTGCTGGTGAGTAAGGGATACTCTGAAGCATTTTATAGGGAGAAGCTAAGAAACAAATAATGGAGCTTGTTCTTTTGCTGCATTATTTGAGAAAATTAAAGAAAAATTCAGGTAGAAATTAAGTCCTGATTACTTGCCTGGTTTATTTTTTTATAGTGCATTGAGAGACTCTGTAAAGGCTCTTGCCTTAGATAGTTACATTCCTTGCAATTGAGGGAACATCATGACTAACACTTAGGAAACATGTTGCTGTTTATAAAATGTTTCACCATGGTAATTAAAGCTCATGGTAGTGGGCTTTGTGCATGGATGCCGTAAGTGAAATACACAGGAGGGAAGTGTAGCTGCCCAGTGTAGCTGGAGGGATTTTCAATGCTGGTTCATTTACCTACACTCCTGCTAAGGGCTCTGCAAAGCCAAAACGTGGTTATTCTCACAGCACCAGAAGGATGCTGCAGCCGACCATTTGTAATGGTTACTTTGCACAGGTCTGAGCAAAGGCAGGGTGCTTCTCACTCCCTTGCCAGTAGCTGTGTGGTGATGCCAGTTCTCATCCACTCCGAGGCCCAAGCAGCCTGCTCTCCCAGCTGCCTCTTACACAGTGAAATGGATAGTAATGCAAAGGAAAAAAGATCATTTAATGTGTCAAAACCTGTAAACCAAGTCAGCCTCACCTTGGGATGGAGACAGTTTCAGTCACCGACAGCTAATCAGTATTTGTTCTGTTGTCCAGAACCATGGTTCTAGGATGTGACAGAGTTTCATAGGTTATGATGCTGGAAAACATAAATAGTAATATTGATCTGAAGTGACTTGGTTGCACAAAATTTGCTTCTGAACAATATATACAACAAGAATATTTAGGTGATCAAAACAGTAAAAGAGTAATAATAGATTGAAAAAAAGTTTTTATTTTACTGGAAAATAATTAAGATGTTTAGACATCACAAAACAGTGAATTTCAAAATGAAGATTTATTTCTGCATGAAATAGAAAAGTGTTGATTTTTAAAACATCTTATTGCTACCTTTAAAATTTTCCTAATTTTTAGTTTAAAATAACTATTGGAAATTGAGTTAGACATATTCAATGTTTCAGCTGAACCAAATCTGCAAATTTTGTTGGAAAACAAAAAGCTGGATAGGATGTCTTGATGACAGCTTATGCCTGTCTCTTCTCAAAATATTGCCTGATTGAATAATAAAATGTTCAGCTTAAATACATATCAAGCCCTCAAATTTGAGGCTTTGAAAATTACACTGGAAATTTAGAAGGTATCATATTTGCAGACCTTTTTTTTTCTGAAATGGTATAACCTGGAACAGCTATTAGATTTTTTCCTTTTACTATTTTTTCCTTTTACTTCTCTCTGTCTTTTTTTTTTTTCCTTTTAAATTACCTCATCTTTTTGTACTTCAAATCTGAGACTTTTAAGGTTCTTTCTTGGAAGGATTAAATCAATTCTTATTCTTATTTAAACCAGGCAAATAGAACTTTGAGAAATTTAATATGAATAAAACCATGCTGGCATCAGCTAAACAGAATTCACAGCATTATTGGAATGTGGTAACAAAGTTTAGGGGATTTGGATTTCATCTGAACAGCCTCTAGCCTTTCAGGTGTCTGTACAGTCTCCCCATTTTAATCACTTTTGCATGGAAAATACCTAATAGGAAAGGAAAAGGTCTTAGGTCAGAAATAACTAGCTGATTAACATACACTCAAATGTTCATGCCATGGCCTGTTGCAACTACCAGAGACCCCCAAACATTCATTTCTATGTATCTGTGCTAAGCTACTCAAAAACTAAAACCTGCAAGCGTTTTCTCCTTCAAGCCCCTGGCTGCACTCCTTCATCTTATATTCAAATATCAGAGACTAGCAGTTCTTAGAGCCGTGGTTTAATGAGTATTTTAAACTTCTTCATTTACTTCGAAATTTGACTCCCGCTGAAGTCACTGGGCATCTTCCCATTACTGGGGTCTGTACTGCTGGGCGGATGAAACACGTGTGTTTCATTCTTACAAACAGGCATCCAAAAGAGAAGCTGCCTCCAAATTGATTGTGCTGGACCACATGTATTAATTCACAGCAGCACCCTTGAAAGAGTAACAATATAGATTGCTATACCTGTACATGCACATGCACCAAGTTGTCTTCTGGTTCCTCAGACTTCATAATCCTGCTCATTCCTGGTGTGTGAGCTCTGTTAGACACAACACTCTCCCAGAAAAGATCGAATTGCAGTAATTCATTCGGCAAGGCCAGACTTGAAGAATGGTTAAATACAACTTGGTTTATTAACCCTTTCCTTGTGATAAACCACATTATCTTAGCTTACATAACATAGGTTTAGGTTTTTTCAAAGCTGTTGGGGTTTCTCATTAAATAAAACACAACAAGATTTCTACAAATGATAGGTACAAAGATTGTTCCTCAGTTCTAATTAAGAACAAACAAACCAAAAAAACCATTCAAACAAACCAAGCTCCATTTTATATGAATATTAGTTTGATCTATTCTGTTTGTGTTGAGTGTAAGACTGCAAGAGTGTACAAAAAGCTTCATGGTATTGTAGAAAGATGGGAAATCACTTATTACCAGAGGTATTAGCAATAGCAGAGATGGGAAACAAAGACTTGAATGCAAATGTTTATGTACCTAACAGCAATATAGTTGAGTCAATGAAAATATGTTTTTTGCATTTTTACTTTCATCTCTAAGTACTTTACTTAGCCATAGCACATCACTGGAGCAAATATGAATTTCATTTCCTTATCTAAATACAAACTGGCTTTAGAGCAATATTCCAGCTTTTTTTCTGCACTCTCTACATCTGAAAAATGGACAGGACCTCAGCTAGCAAGAAATCAAGAACTGGTAATGAGTCCATAGATAGTAGCTGTATTTACTGTACAAGGTGAACTGTTTGCAATTCAGATAAACTCCATGTAAAGACTGTGTGCAGCTGACCAAGTGAACTGACCAAAATATTTAGATATTTTCTACAAAATGACAAGACATTCTGCAAAGGTTTGTTTACCATTGAGCTAGTCCTTACCAGATAAAATTATTGGATGTCCTTGCATGGTATGGTTTATTCCAAACAATATTTATGTTATTAATCCTAACTTACATTGCTCGAGCCCTTGAACTTTAACCAAATTTCTGCTGTAGTAGAGGAAATATGATCAGCCACCTCCTCCAAACAACAAAGCAGTTTGGTGTGCTCAGGAAATAGAGAGTGAAAGTATGCGAAAAATTAATCTTCAGGAAATACAGAAGTGTCCCAGACATACCTGGAACAAACTGACTGTGGATTCCATCAGCTGTGGTGATGGCAAACTAGGCAATAACAGCTCAAGCTGATCAGACAAAATGCTAATGGAGTATTTTCCTACCTAATCCTATATCTGAGAAAACCTGGGAGTGGATGCTGGGATTTTCCCAGGAGTTCCTGATGACTTTGCTGGGGAACCCACAGCCCTGCATCCAGATCCAGGACCATTGTGGGAGTCAGAGAGGAAACAAAGAGACCAGGAAACCTCATGTTCCTGTGCCAGGATGAAGTTCAGGATGGCAAGAGCCACCATGCTGACCTGCCAAACCCCCCTCTTGGACTGTGTCATCTTGCATGCAGAACAAGGATCTCATGGAAGAAACTCTTATGCTAAACTGCCCAGTTTCTCTCCTTTACTGCACTGTCTTCCCCGCAAGACAGGGAAGGCTTGTGATTCCTGAAATGATATCTGTGAATAAAGTGTTCTGATACCCAAATACACACTATTACCTTCCAGACAATCAGAATAGAAGAAATATATTACCTACCTGGAGAATTCAGGCTTTCCACTGACAACAGTTTACAGCCATTAGGCCGAGAACCACTTCATGGCAGGTAGAACTGATAAACAATAATGACAGCACATTTGTTGCAGTTCTTTGTGATGTTGGCAGGCCCTGATCATGAGGTGAAGGAAAAGCTATTCTTTGCTTCTAATCACTCTCTCTCCTAGGCCAGGAAAAGGTTTGTCACATTAACCCGGGTACTTGAGGTTAAGAACTACAGGTAGAGGATTGTACATACCTGACCTTACACGTCTTGTTGAAGTTTGTGTAATAACAAATACATTGCTTCATTTACATAATGCACTGTAACCCAGAGAAAGTGCACAGGTTCGTATATACTCCCTGAGGAACAGAAAGAAAAAATATGACATGACTACACTTGCTAGCAGAACTAATTCTGGTCGCTAGTACTGGGGATGGCAGAAGGAACACACAGACAGAAAGCCAAATGAGTTGATAGATTTTCTGCCAACGCATTGTCACCAGCTGTAGGCCAAACTGAGCCAGCCTGCTCTCAGTTCCAGGCAGTGAAGCACTTTCTTCCTACTCTACTGTCCCTGCATAGTCCCTGTTAGCTGTAACTTAGCTAAATGCTACTATTCAGATTTTGTCTTTTCTTCCTTGCTAACTCTATTATGGGTAGACCAAGAAAAAAAAAGGAGGAGATCCATAAATAAGTAATTTGCTGCAGCTTCATCTTTGCGATCACATATGCCTTTGCTCATTTGCCATCACTAAATACTCACAGACGAGAAAAAAATGGACCAGTATAACTCAAATCAGCCTTTATATTTGTAAAATTGTCTGGGTTCATTTTCTTATCTGAGAATGACTGGCTTAACTTTGATTCAGTTTAATCTGTGACTAAATTATTTAAAGTAAATCCAAATAAATGTTGCTGTTCCTCTGAAATAACATGTGAAAAAGGATAATTTTTTCTGTGTTGCTTTAATTTCACTATATAAATTTACATGTAAATTTATATTGGTGTTATGTTCTCAAGCAGCAAAGTCTTTTGGGACTTCCTTTATGTCTTTCTCTCCCATCTGTTTTCTTTTTTCTTTTCAAGTTTAATGGCATGATTACCCAAACACAGTGATTTATTCATCCCTTATTATTCCAAGGAAGTTGTTAACAAGTCATGGATTGGGTGTTAGGTTATTTAAGGCTATTAACAAGACATGCAAATACGCAAGCATGTACCTGTGACTGACATAGAACTGCATTAGTAAAACACATACATTTTAAAGTTTTCCCTGGCTCAAACTGTGTGGGTAGCATGGCTTAAAGGAGTAGTCCTCATCCATTAAGGTCTTCATTGCACAAAAATGCTGCTAACTCTTTCTGACTTTTTAATTGCTCTTCAAAGGGTGCTGGCAGCATGCTGGGCACACCAGGCAGACTCAGCACAAACCAGAGCAGGAGATCAGTTATCAAGCAAGTAACATTATTCCTCAGGAGAAAGCTAATGTCCTGACTGACGAGGTCATGAAGGGAGGTTGTTTTGTTTGGAAACAGTGAGCTCTTTGGCAGAAATTGAAGGAAAGTCCAAAACAAATTCCCTGAGGTAGAAGCTGTGGAATTAAGGAAGTGGCAGCATTTGCACAGGAGACCTAAGAATGGGGGTGCTCCATAAGTAGGATTTTCTTCAGCCTCCTTTTTACTGTAGGAAAGTGACAGCGTAGGAATTAGTAGAGACAAGGAGAAGTGTAAAGTCTTCTTTCACTGTGACTAAAAACATTTACCAAAGGGATCAAGGTTCAAGGAGGACTCGTCTGTCACCAAGCACAAGTGAGGAGGTTTGAACACAGAAAGGGGATTCACAGAAGTCACTGCAAAAAACCAACCAACCAACCAAAACTCAAACCTTCTTAAATTAGTAAGTTACACTGAGGTGTGTGCCTTGTACCTCCCTTTTTGGTGTAAGAGACACCGGTTGACTAACAGAATCATAGAATGGCCTAGGTTGGAAAGGACCTTAAAGATCTTCTAGTTCCAACCCTCCTGTCCCAAAGGGCAGGGACACCTTTAACCAGACCAGGTTGCTTAGAGCTCCATCCAACCTGGCCTTGAACACAACAGGCATCTGCAACTTCTCTGAGTGAACAACTTCAGTCTGAATGGTTTGGAAGCCAACAGCCGGGCAGAATTGTTAGCTGAGACCCGAAGGAAGGGAAGGCAGCAGTAAACTGGAGCAGCAGGAGGGAATCAGTGCTTCTAGAAGCCGTTTTGGTTGGGATATATCTCCTGCACCAGCCAGGCAGAGCTTGCAACAAATACTGTCAGTCTGGTACCCGACAGCCCTGTCAATGCAGTGCCTAGTTGAACATCTAGCGACCTATAGCTGGGCATCAGTAGACTTTTCTCAGAAGATGGAGCAAAGTAGGTCTGTTTAATAGCCTCTTCCTTTCAAAGGCATGAATTACTTAAAGGAAATACTTCAGTATAACCCTTACTTCTGAGTCTCTAGGCAAGGGTCTGGTCATGAAAATAAACATATTGAACATTCAAATTCAGTCTGTCTGGATCTTGCATTCAGATCCCAGCCAGACTCCTTTGTTCTACTTTTCCCCAGAAGGAGCGAACAGTGTTGCAACTAAAATAGATGAGACCATTTAATTTTACATGACAAGTTCCTTCATCCCTGGCTTAATGCTGGGTGCCAGTTTTAGGAGCACAAGACAAAGATTTGTGTTTGCAGTGAGCATGATAGCACATGTCAATCTTGTAACTACCTGTTGATTTGGCCTAAACATTGGAATTAATAGTCCTCAATTAGTGAGTTTAAAAAGTATCATTCTACTTCAGTCTTGAACCTCTGTAAGGGGGAAGTGGAATGCCCTGTGCCTTGCTTCGCTATGCTCTGATCAGCAGTCAGCATAAGGCCACTAACCCACCTGCATAAGTCTGACTTAGAACTACCTGAGAACCTGGCAACAGGACATGTCGCAATACATTCATTTCCAAAATGACAGCAGGCTGGACAGCATCAAGAGGTCGCTTATTCTACCCATTGGCCCCAAGGCAGTATGAGACATAGCTAAATCTCTCAGAGCTGTTTCTCCAGAATGTCTGCTCTCTTGCTGGGGTAAGGTACACTGCAGACCTCTTGTCTCAGAGGCAGCTGAACATGTAAAATTGGATTTTCAAACTAAAGTCATTGCTACCACTTTAGAAGTCAGAGTAAAAGAGGATAGCTATTGCATAGAAGCAATGCCCGTAACAGTACCAAAACCACACGTAGATGTATAGTGTAGCGCATACACTAGTTTTATAATTTAAGAGAGAATGCTATAAAACTCAGCTCTGATCAAACAACACTTTCTGCATTGCACTCTCCTGCAAAAAAAGTTGCTGAACTTTCAGCTGATCTAATCCATTGCTAACTGTATCCCGTTTCCCGGAGCAAATATCCTGCTGTGCATGAATAATTAGCATGCTGGTCCAGGGCCAGGGAGCTGAGCAGCCCTGCTCACCTCAGCGAGGCTGCCTGTCCGGCTGTGGCCCCGACAGCCGTCGTGGGGGATGTCTGCTTCTTACATCACCATGGCAGCAAGTGCACATTCAGCCATTCCATACATTACTGCACATACGGGGCAGCTGTGGTGCCCTGCAAAGCCACCTAATTCCTCTTCTCTGACTTCATATGCTCTGTTTGGAAAAGACCCATTAAAGACCAATGTAAAACAGCTATTTTAGACAAGCTGCATAGTGAAACAAGTTTTTTCTTAAGACCAAGTATGACAAATATTTTGGAATGCATTCAGCACTGTAATACTCTTAAGATTTTGGCAAGATTCTTTGAAACTTGTGTCACACATGTACTTCACAAAAGCATCGTGATTTTCACCCAGGCTACAAATGTCCATTCACCACAACAACTTTTAATCTCCGTCTCTTCATGACTTCAGTAAAGCACTTGTCTCTATGTTAAAAACTGAGCATATACAGGAGTGCTTCTTAAGCTCGGCCTTACAGATCACACTGGATGTACCTGCTTTGAAGACTTGGCTATAATCTTGGGGTTGTTTCATTTGTAACCTGAATGAACAGTCCAAAATCTGATGAACAGACTATAAATATATGAGAAAATAGATGCCAAGGTTCTAGGGAAAGGAAAATAAAAATTTTGTTTTAAAAGTATTCCAACAGTGTACACTGATTTTACAGCCAACACTAAAAACTCATTCGTTGTCACAGATGGAAGAATAACTGATTAAAAATGCCAAATTTCCCAGTCAAATTATTCTTTTATTATAACTTGTCGGAATACTGACTCACAAATTTCTGAATATATAATGATGTTCTGAATATTTCTGAATACCAAGCTTTGCAAAGAAGCTGCCTTATAATAATGAATTATTTAGGACTGATTCTTTTTTATTATTATTTTCAATATCTGTGACTTTGAAATCTGAAGAAAACAAAATTAGTTTTAAATACAATGCAAATTCCAATATTCTCTTTCTGTCACCTCCAGTAACTTGTCTAAACATCTCTACAAATAGACAATGTGCACATTCCATTTTATTAATTTCCCTACTAGCCAAGAAGCACATTTTTTAGCCTGAACCTTTTTATAATTGAATTCCTACACAGACAGTTTTTCATGGTACAAAACTTATTCCTTAAACAACGTACTCAGAATCCACAAATGAGTCATTCCAGTGTAGATGAAGACTGGCCTCTCATTTTCTAAGAATCTGCCTTAGCCAAGGGCAAAAGCACAAATCAGGTCTCTGCAGCAGAAATGGACATTGGAAGAGTTAGCTGTCTATCTCATCTGTAACTATTATTTGAGTAAAAATAAAAAAGGAGGTGATAAACTACCTCTCAAAAGATAGTGTGTATGCTCCTAATCCCTTTCAGAACAAAGTCAAACAGGTCAGATAAAGTTATCTTCAAGCTCAGCTTAAGCTAAAATGTTTGGCTTTTTTCAGGAGGAAGAAATTACAGTGGTCACTTGGATTAGTTATAGCTAAGGAACATTTTAAAACTACTGCCCCTCAGCTGTTCGCTAACATATCTCATCTGCAACACCATGTCGACAGCACCAGTGTAGAAGGATTAATGAATCACACGAAAATGAAATTTTGGTAAGCCAGGCCACCACTAGATCCATATTTTACAAGAGTAGTGTGCTTCATATGTGTTCACTGAGTAGGGCTATGACATGGGTAGGTAAAGACAAACTTTTTGACCTGTAATAAACTACATATTTCACATGGTTATATTGTCACAAAGATCTGTTTCATGTTGCCTACCAATATTTTTTTCCAGTTATGAGGTTTGTGATTTAATGAGATCTTCCTGAATCTGAGCTATGTAAATAGGCTGCATTCTGATACAGTACACTTTGAATCAAAGTGCATTTTTGATGCATCAGACAGAAGAGCTGTTAAATTACATTCATTTTTGAACATGATGCAAACCCTTTGCTAACAGCAAATGACAAAGTAATATGGACTGAACTTCTAGCACTGCTTAAGTCAATGGAATTTTGTCACTGATGTTGATAAGGACAGAATTTAAATTAATTATTGTGTAAATCAGTATTAGACTCTCTTTGCTGCTCTTGGGCTTCTAAACCATCCCATGCTTCAGATAACAGTGATATGTATGTCTGTAACTGTGTTTATCGCAAGCCATATCGTGAAGTGCATAGCATAAGCGTATAGATAAGTTATATTTTCCTCTAGACAAAGCATCCACATCTGGGCAATGAAAGTTCAAAGCAAATTCCAGGTGGAGTATGATGGATTCCTCCCAGACACCAAGATGAAATACTTTCTTTTTTGTGTAAGCATTCTATGCCTTTTGAAAACAATCAAACAAACAATACTCAAAACTGGAAGAGTTCCTGCTCTGCAAGTCTTCAGCTCTCACTATTTCCCTCCATTATATATACAAATTATATATACAAATTATATATACAAATTCCTTCCATTATATATACAAAATTTTATATACAGTCTTTGTTGTGCCTCACAGCAAGGCTAAACTCCAGAGCTGTGATTCTCAGCACATTCCCTATCACATCTTTCTCCATGTGTGGAAAGAAGGCAGAAAAAGGAAATTTGAAAGCCTGATTTTCTGATGTTCCTCACTGTTCTTTGCAGTCTGAATCTCAGGAAGACAAATAATAATTTTTTTTGTAGAACTCATTCTGCTTGAAACTTAATGGTCAGACATAGACCTAAAAAACCCCCAAAAAACTCAAAACTGGTAGCTGCCTCTACTTAAGGGCACAGAGGTCTTGTCCTTCAGAGAGGCTAATCACTCAGCTTTTGCTGGAGCCACTCATCTAAATCAGGGATAAGACTCATTTTCACCACCCTCAGCCTGAGATAAAATCACATGATGTAGTGTGGGTATTTATAATGTTGATGTCTACATCTGAAAGCTAGTTGTCTTAAATTTTCTGTAGTCACTAGAAAGAAATAAGCATTTTTAGGATATGAGTCACCTCATCCTACTGCAGATATCTAAAATATGTCATAATAATTGTGCCTGAGAAGTGCCTGTTTCTTACCATTGATTATAAAGGAAGTCTTAAGTAGCTGCAGATGTACGCATCTGTATGTTTGAGGTTCAAATCTCCTGAGACAAATCTGATTCTATTTCATGAAAAGGCGTAGGTGAAGGACCTCACCAAAATCTGCAGGAAGCACATCTAGCAGGAACCTTTGCTGCACTGGCCATATTTGTTCCCAGCTGCATCACAGGGCCATGGCTGCGACAACCCAGACACCCAACACAACAGCCAAACAGTGGACAGGGGCTCAGGCTGAGCACCACAGGCAACAAGCACAAGGAGAAAAGTGCTGATGCTTCATCATTAATGCAAGAGCTGTAGGCACAGTGCTGGGGAGTGGACATAGGAGTCAAGGCAAGAATTATCATCACCAGTCCATGAAACACGATTATCAGGGTGCAAAATAAATAATAGTAGTAAAAGATGCAAAATACGCTGCTGTCAAGATGACTAAATGGGGAAAAAGCACAGACAAAGAAAGAATTTTACAAATCTCCAGTGCTGTGTTCTAAGCAAAATCTTCTATTATGAACAAGTGAACAAAAACAATCTTAAACTATGGAGGGAGAAGCAAAAGATTTCTAGATTGGTTAGATAGTGTAGAGACCATAGAATGACAAAGCAATTCGAACTATTTTGAGTGCAAGATAGGGACAAATGATGAAACTTACTTTGCAGCAGAACTATGAAGTTCAATGCTACCTGAATTAGAGCAAAAAGAAAGCAAAGCAAAGTAAGAACCAGATTTGACAACTGTGTAAGTGGGTGATGTAAGGGGGAATTTCTGCACTGCTACTTCAAACATTTTATTGAGTAATCATGAGAAGCTTGTTGATTGATGAGGAGACCAAGAAGACAGTGATGAATTTTATACCATAGAGGCAGGAACACAAAAAACATATGAAGAGAAATTATGCCAAAGTGTTAAAAAAAAGGATCAAAAAAGGAGGATGGTATTATAAACAGTATTTAAAGAAATAGAATAAAATGAGACCATCACTGAAGACAGACCCCCTTGAACCGAGTATTGACATCTGGGCTGGGAGAAGTATGCCATGCTTGGAGGAAACACTATCATCCTCCCTCCAGCATCTGACTGTTCTGATATCAGCAGGTGACAGACGAGTCAGATGATATCTATGGCATGTTTCCTGTTGTTCTAGAAATATATCTTCCTATTTACTCCTTGAATTCTTTACTCCAACTGATCAGCATATTCTAAGAGTTTTCTAGTAAAACTGTGTAGGCGATTATGGTAGAAAGTGAGAGAGGCTTTATGAAGTGTGACACTGAAGTGGATATACTCAGAATGTTTTTTAACATACAACAAATTATTTCAAATTAAAACACCAGTGTTCTCAAAATGTATTTTAAATTGGCTTATTGTCTCTTGGCCCCTTGCCCTTTGAAATGTGTTTAGAAACAATTTCCTCTTTGCATTGTTTTCTATAAACATAAAGCACAAGCATTTAAGTAGTAAATTTCTTTGCTACACACTGTAGAAGAATAAAACAGTAGGAGAGACAGAACCACTATTTTGTGTGGGAGAAAGATGAGTCACTGGCATGAGATAAAATTAAATTGGTTCTTACGTAAGTTTATCATAACCTTCACTTCTTCAGCATCAAAGCAGGTGACTCAATATTTGTTTATAACGGGTGTTCATAGTCATATAATACCTGGCCATCACCAAAGATGACATATGATATCTATCTATATCTACATTTTATAGATCTCTAAGAAGATTGCTGCAATTCCTTCATGACCAGATATAGATAATTATACTCCTGTGATACTGTCTTAGAGCCATCACTCTTCACAGCTTTGTGATGAAAAATTAGTGGTTTCTTCTAAATTCTCTAAAAAGTATCTCACTTTTTTTTTTGAGCAGAAATAAGGGGAACAATAGGCAACCTGAGTTATCTACAAGAATGTAGATCCATATTTCTCTTCCAAGAATAAGAAAAAGAGGATCAGAAACGTTTGTTTTCCATAGTTATGAATCAATGTAAAATTTCAAGTGATTAAGTCTGAATTACTAAAATCTTGATCAAGAGTTCTAGCAGAACATGGATTTGGTTAATTGTAAACCGATTGTTCCCAAAAAATTAATATATATTCTGTGTTACTTAGTCTCAATGTAGTTTTATTCTAAGGAAGTTACTTTGAAAGTCAGTAAATGCAGAGTTCAGCTCCCTCCTCCTGCTAAAATATAGCACTCCTGAAGTGTGTTGGATGGTACCTTGAGTTTCCACTTCCACAAAAACTTTAGCCAAATCGTCAGTATTGCAAGAACTTTAAGGCTGACCCTAAAGCCTACAAAATTGCTTCTCCAGAAATAAAGGCCAACATCCAACAGAGGTTTGGTTTTTTTTATTCCTAGGGTGGTACTCAGATTCTGCCTACCTGCTTGTGCATGATGACTCCTGGTGGGAAGCGGCTGACACTTCCCTGCTCTTACCCCCGCAGAGTAAGAGCCTCTCCAATGTCCCTCTGAAGTCTTCGTTTCCACTTTGACTAGATCTCAAATTGCATGTGCTTGAACATAGTACTTCACTCTTCTTGAAGCTCCCAGATTCTTTGCGATTGCAGTGGGAGCACAAGTACTGTGACTGGATCTATGAGAGAATCTCCTATTATGGAGAAAGAATGGACTGTTCCGCACATAGGAATTTTGGTGGAGCAGCTGTGTGATAAGAGGCCAAAATTCTCTCAAGCACCAATGGACATTAGAAGACAGCAGTCTGATGGCAGCTAACTAAATATCTTCCGGAAGTGCAGGCTTTTGCCATGTTCACAGTGCTCAAAGGCAGAAAGCCCATGGAGTGTAAGATAAAAAATCACAAAGGACTGGTAAAAATATGTTAAGAGACTGGTAGGAATATGTTAAGAGACATCTTGAGACTCTCCTGACTAGACCAGTCGATCAGCACAACCATAGCTGACTAACACGTGAGAAGGAAAAAAATAATGCAGTGATTTTAATTTTTTTTTTTTCCCCAAAATAGAATGGATCTACACGTAGCTACTGAGGAGTAGTAACAGTGCTATATCTATGCCAAGACATCTTCTTCAAGTAGGTTGGGCCCCCTGCCTTTTTTCCTTTTTTTTCTGGGCTATGTAAAGCTGACACTATTTTCTGTAAGCACCATGGAAGGAAAAGCATATTCCGGAGGAATGTGAGGATTGGTCCAAAGCCCACTCAAGTCAGTGGAACTCTTTCCATTGACTTAAATGGGTTTGAATCAGACCCTAAATGAAGAAAGATGGATCTTCAAGTTTTGGGCTAAGGAAATAATTCCATTGGGAGTGGCATGGAAAAAACATGAAGGTGAGAGAACTTGAAGAAAACAAAAGGATCTGAAAACTTGGCAACAGCAGCTGCTTCAGTATTGTTGGAGGTCATAAAAACAGATGGGCTTTCTCTGATGCAAATTCACCCCCCTCTAAGCAGGCTGATTTATTCCTGTGTCAGGAGCATATCAAGAACATGTGAGACTGATCTCCTGGGTTTCTTCCTTTATTTGTGCTTCACTTCAAAATTGACTGTCACAATGGAAAGGACACAATGTTGTCAACTCCTCCCAGAATGCTGTCTAATTTATCACAAGCAATTTCAAATACGCGGTTATCCAGCTTTTCCATTTCTTTCAATTCCATAAGAAGTAAAAATTCCCCAGTGTCCCTTGTGTCCCCATATGGCCTCTCTGGACTGATCATTATCCAAAACTGACTGTTTTATTAGCTGCTGAGTTTTCAGATCCCGTAATAAATGCCTCAGAAATGCAAGTGGTGCTTCTATGTCAGTGTGCGTGAAAAACAGCTTCCAGGTGAATTGCATAAATGCATATTAAAAAGAATCAGTATTTGGCGGGCATGTACTCATTTAAAACAACACTGATACATTTTTTGAAGAAGATGAATCAAAAACATCAGTTAAACATAATTAAAGCAGAGAGAAAAAACTCTTTTCATTTAGATTAATGCAGAACAGCTGCCTATTAAAATAATGCAGGAAAAAAAGGGAACTCAAAAGAATTCAGAATAAAAGGGCTGAACGCAAAGGTGCAAATTTAAGCCAGATCAAGAAAACACACCAAATAAGAATTGAAGCTTTTGAAGGATAGATGCAGTCATGTGCACTGTCATCTTGGAGAAGCAAATACAAAAGAACAGTGTTATTGGCTCCTACAGGAACCTGCAAAATTTTGCAATTGGTCTCTTAAGAGAGCTCTGCTTTTCAAATAGCATGGCTGTAGCTGTATGCTGTGGAAGAGATTTGGATACAAAAGCATTTGCTGGACTCCAAATTTTCTCTCCTGGTATAGATTAAGTGTGCTGCAAAGACAGAGCAGGCATGCCAACTAGCAGTCTTTTACAGTGTGCTCCATCTCCTAATTTAAGGAGGACTTGCTGCCTCAAAAGACTTAACTGTGAGGCAGGAGCAAGTGCAAAATTGCTCCCTTCTGCCATCAGCACTGAGTAGTATGAAAATATATAATTGCTTTCACAGATTGGATTTCTTTTATTTTTATATTTTGAAATATTCCCATTTAATATGTTAAATATTTTCAAGGGGAGTGGATCAGAAAGAAAATATTTACGGTATGTTCCAAAATGTATAGTTTTATCTTTCATTAATAAAATGAAAGAAATATTACTTGAATTTCCTACCTTACTGAGAGAAAAAGCGCGTTGGCTCTCTGTGTTATTCTTCCCATGTCTCTCCAACATGCAGTAACTTTGAGTATCAGGGACATCAAAAATGCAAGAAACATCCTTGCCTATTCCGAGACTGATTTGCCCCTTGCTGAATCTTCTGAAGGAAAGGTAATGTATGGATTTGCTTTCCCTATATAACATAAGTCTTATGTTTGTGCTCAAGATGACAGGTGAGTTTCTGTGCTAGTCTTGTTTTACTGACAACTGATTCTTGAGTTTTGGACTGTATCTTTTAAGAAACTTCTTTTTAAAGCTATTTCACTTCATAAAGCTCCAAAGTTCATCTGAAAATCTCCTCAATTTACCTAGAGTTTGAATTCTGAGTTTCTAAAGTTCTTCAGTTACCTGCCTCCACATGCAACTGAGAGAGAAAACTTAGCTTTTCAGCATGCACTTGTCCTGTCACACGTTTTACTTTAGATGTGTGAGCTAAACTGGACTGAGGAATTCTCACTGGAAAGCGTATCAGTGAAAGGAGTGGATCACGGAACATTAAATATCCTTGGACAGTGAGCCCAGAATCTAACCTTTCTCACAGCACAGTGGAGGAGTTTTAGGGTAAAACTTCTATTCCTTGCCCCTGTTGATCTTTTAGGGCATGGGAAGACTGGTTACTCATGCAGAGTGAAGTGTCATTGTTTATACTTCCTGGAGAGGGGATAATATCTCCTGGAGTAAGACTACATTGTTCTCAGGATGCTACTGAGATGGATCTGAACAGCCATGTTCTAATTCTCTTTACTGCCTATAGAAGCCTGGTTGGCTAGACCAGAGATGCCTCAAGGTGGATGAGAAGAGTTCTATCACAGATGTCTACCAGGATAAGAGCTATGACTAGCACCTAAGTCATTTAGCAAGTCGATGGGGACACATCATTTTGATCATTATATGCTGTGCAACATGAGGATGAAAGGCTGCAGGCTCCCAGTGATCCTTTTAGTAAATTTTCTTCCTTACCTTAATATTTCTTATTGAATTTTATCATAATTAAATAGTCCAATCTTTCTAACTACCCAGCAATAGGCCTCCATCCTAGATTATGCGTGCATATGAGTGCATATTTGTTTATTTTTGTATTAGTCAGAGCCAAGTATTGACATGCTAAGATCTTGGCTGGTCAGATAAAAATCTCTTTCTTTGTAAAGACTGGCCATTTTTCAAGCCACAGGAACTTTAAACAGTTTCCTGGCAGATACTGAGCAAGCAGGTTGAAGTGGGCAGTGTGATGAAAGGGGAGACCACCTCTTTAATCCAACAAGATGCTGAAATGTACAGTAGGTTTTTCTTTTTCTCATTACTTTTTTTATTTTATTTTGCTATTTTTTTTAAATCTGGTTAAATTCATTACAGAATATGTAAAGAAAATGTCTTAAAGCACTATGTGCCTTATGTTAATTTTTTCTTAAAGAAAGCCTTGCATAATCTCCTTTTTCTGGTGGATACAATGTCTGCATTCACACCTGCTCCATGGTTACATCAGGCTCCAAGTGGAAACTGGTTCAGCCAGTAGCCTGTTACTTGACTTCCATGGAGATCTGCCTGGATAATGTTTGCAGTGTTGGGCTCAGATCAGACCTGGAGAATCCTAGGCTTATGTGAATCTGGCTCAGCACGCATCTCTAGGAGAAAAAACAGAAAAGTTCTTTGCACCTCCATAATGCAAGGGCTCCTTAATACTCATGCTAACAATTGCAGAAGCTGCTGAGAAGGGATTTGGTGAGGACAGGGACAATGGATCCTTTCAAAGTGAGCCCCAGTGTTCTGGCCAGGTTTCTTCATGCATCTGTAGGTGCTGGGCCAGCTTTTCTTTTGGCACGCTGTGTTAATAGCACCACCAGAGGGGCTCATGCTTCTGAGAACCCAGTACAAGATATCATCTATGAAATCTGAATGTGTGTTCTGAGCTTCACCCAGTCTGTCAACAAGTTCTGACTCTGGGATTAGAAGGCACTTCTGGGAGGAGGATAGGAGAAATCTGCAGTTAATCAAAATGAATGTCCACTATCTTTCTCTTCTTTCTCTGAACTGCATTTTATTTTTTTTTCCCCTTTGTCTTTCTTTTCCCATAGGACTGTTATTTCCTATATGTCTTTATGAATGCAGTAGCAGGGTCATGTCATCTATCAAAATGGTTCTAGAATTGCCTGTCACTAATTTGGTGATTATCAAAAGGATTGTCCTCAGGGCAAAATGTTCCCTTGATTGAGGGGGATTGGTTCAGTTCCTGCAGGAGAGACTGTTGTGTAAAGGCACAATCCTCTAAAGAAACAAGGTGCTGGAGGAAGAATAAGGACAGAAAGGGTTCAGCAGCCACAAGTACCCTAAAGAGCAGGAGTAACACCCTCGCATGAGTGATGTATCAGGCTTCTGCTGAGCTGTGAGATGGAGGACTTGTAGAGCTTTAGGACAGAGCACTGCCTGGTCTTACCCTCTATCCTGGGACAGGTTACAGCTGGATCTCTGCTGTTTTGCCTAATATTGCATTAATCCCACTTTCCCCTATTGCCAGAAAAATACCTTGTGCTATTGGAGATATCTCTGCACTGCATGTGCACCACATTAAACTCATATGCCATAAGCCAAATACAACTACAAAAGGGACAGAGGTTTGTGTACAATGCCTAACATACATACTTAATATTTATTCTCTCAGAAAGAGTAAAGAGAGTCTTGTGTTTCAACTAATTGGAAATAAAGATACAGCCAGGCTCAGGTTCTTGTTAGCTGATTGGATTCATATTAAAATGCTTTACTAGAAGCATACTGAAATTCTGATTAAAAAGAGGAAAACCCTGATACTAATCAGTGCCATCAAAACACTAAAAAGTGTCTTTTGGATATACTTAAAAAAATGTAGGTAAAGAAAATTTACTTATGGATTTAAACCTTAAACTATTATCACTCAATGCTAATTTTATTAATTTTACTAATCACAGCCTTATATTATGAACAGTGAGCAGTGAGTACTAACTTTTTCCCAAAAACGTGCTCCAAGTGTACAAGGCTTGTGCAAAGCTTCTACCGCAGCAGAAAAATCCCTGACTTTCTTATGGCTCTGCCTCAAAAATTATTTTCTGTTTGCATGTGCCTGTGATATTCAAAACCATGCAACCTAAACAAAAGCAATCTCAGAAGAAGAGCAATGGAAACTGAGCACATTTCAGATGCACTAAATACAAAGGGAATAGAGACTAGTAAGTCTTTTCTCAGTGGGGATATGGGGTGAAAACCTGGGTATGGTGAAGTCTGAGAATTTTGTCATAAAGAAAGAGGTTTTCCCCCAGTCTCCAATGTTTCTGCTCAGAGAATAAAGCATGAACACTTCTTGACTTTCCTTGCCTCGTCAACTGTCACAGTGAAAATATTTTTATGAATCTTTCTCCTGGAAACTGGTTTTGCTACAAAAGTAGAGAACTGCTAAGACAGCAATTTCAGCAATGCAGTTTCTGGGGTGGTTTTGTTTTGTTTTGCTTTGTTTTTTATTAATGTGTGATACTTATTTTTCATGCCATGCAGATGTTCCACATGGTCTCTAAAGTTCTCACATCAATTTTGCAAATTCCTGGATGTACACCAACATAATTTATCACATGACTAACATAAGTCAAGAAGTTTATGCAACTTGGCACAGATGGGTTAAAAGTCCACTTCAGTGGACAGTGCGGTGAACTCTAGTTACCCTAAATGATCTTGCCAGTAAAGAGCTGTCAAGAATATGTTATACCTGGCTATTAGCAGGAAAATTCTGGAAGGGGATTCTGTAGGTACGCGCATGATCTCTGTTTCACATGAACCATCAAAAGTCAACAGAAACCCATCATACTAAATCACTGAGATGTTTTAGAAAAATCTCACCCTTCGTGATCTCCCCAGCTTGAGCCAGGCAATCAGTAGAAGGATCTGCCGTCTTCTCCCCAGACAACCTTCAGAAATACAGTATGGGCAAATCAATGCATGTCCTAATGGAGGAACAGGTAGTGGTGATGACCTGGCTGCTCCCATGACATTCAGGGAAGAGGAAAGCTTCTAAGTGGATCCATGGTCTGGATGAAATGTTTCACCACATTTCTGAGTTTAAAAGAATAAATGGAATAATTCCAGGGACCCTCTTACTTAATAGAGCAAGCTGTTCTTACAGCAGTATATAGCTGACTACATTTTCCAAGTAAAATTCCATCACTTCTTCAGTCCCTTGGCTCACAGGTATACAGGTTTTGCTTAGAAAAAAAAGAACTGCAGGGAATTATGTTTTTTGCATATTTCTGAAATATCTTGGGCCGTTAGGTTGAACGGTTTGCTTCTTCCAGATACCAGAATTCAAAGAAAGGAGATGGAAGTATTTTCCATTTGCATTAGGGAAAAAAAAGGAAAATACAAGCAGCAAAAAGTATTTGTTTCTTACAGATAGCATGTCACTAAATGTGTCACCTCATAATTAGAAAAAAGTTCCATCTTGTCGAAGAAATAAAAAAGCCCTCAGTTCTCCTTAAATTATATCTCTAACACCCTTGAGACCAATGCAAATACAGAATGATGAATGAGCTATAGCAGCATATAATATACTGATGGAACATAGGTAAATGCATTCTGCTCTTAAAACTCTATGAACACTTAAAGTATAATCTAATTGCAGGCATCTTCAAATATTACATTAGAGATAATGACTTCGTGTAAATATCAATGTGTTGCTTTTTGATATAAATTACAACTCTGTTCTGACAACTCTTCATGATTTTCAGAGTGAAGTGTTCATTAGGTTTTTTTAATTTTAATTTTGAATGCTTTTGTTTTCTTTTGAGATTTATTGATGCTATTCCTGAAAATTAAAAATTGCTGTTCCTTTGACATTTTCTCTTTCATTTTCCCCTCAGAGGTTTAGAGAAAATCTGGTTATTTTATTTAATTTGAAATAGACCAGATTTCCTAAAACCATCATAATATGGCACTTCTGATTTCTATATGGATTCTGCATGCCTGCATGTGTATAAAAACCATGCAAAGACAAAGAAATAAGTACACCATTATTCATTGTCTTTATAGAAATATAAAATTGCTAAATACTGGATTCTATTACTGTTACACTTGACTCTTCCTGCTATTCTGCTCTGTTCTAGCAGTGCTCCTGTGAATTTTATTGCATGTCTGTAAGGCCTTCCAAAACCAAGGAATAAATTCTTCATAACTGTCTCAAACTGTCTGACATTTTAAAGTGCTAACATATTTTAAATAGTTTCCTATATCCTGTGCCCCTCTGCATTTTATTTAATGTCTATGTCTGTTGCTAATTAGGACCATCTTTTTTCTTCTATTTTTTTCATTTGGAGATTTTAAATTTAAATTTCACATATTTCTTTCTCTAAGACCCCTCTGTTGTACAGTTATTGGTTTCATAACTATTCAAGTTAATTTGGCTATATTTTTTTTCCATTCTAGCAGAGGTTTGGGGTTTTTCTTACTGCAATTATGAACGAAGCTTGGTTTAAATTTAGAGCAAGGTAACAGGCATTCACTTTATGTGGTTGGCCAGAAATGCTGCTCAAAGATTTATTTCAATTATAGTTTCCCTTTTGGAGTATGTATTTCACTAACACTGTGCACAGAATTTTGTTTAAGAAACAAGTCTCTTTCAAAGATTTTGTTATGATTGGCATTTTGTGAAACAAAATCCTTGATATGTTACGCGAGTGCTTCCCTGATGTTATATGCTAGAATTCAGCTAAAAATGTTGTCATTGAAAGAAGAGGTACTAATGGTAAAAATGAAGAATGAATAAAACAGCCTAGGCAAATACCTGCTAAATCAAAGAAAAAGAAAAGAAAACTTTTAGGTTCAATGGCACATTTTATTTCAGAAAAAAAAGTTCTTTCTTGAATTTGCAGATCTGTCTGAATATTTATCGTGGTTCAGTTACCTCTTTACATTCTCTAGTACAGATTGGCTGTCTCAGTGTCTATAGCTCTGCTGTTTGCAAGAATTGCACTATTTACCTGGAGCAATGGAAAGATGCTTAAGAATAATTTCAGTTTGAAAGCATCACTGAGTCCTTCTCTCAATCTGCTTATGTAACATATATTTTTAGTACCTGGGAGTTCAAAGCTGCTAATGTGTTGTGTTTCTGAATGACAAATAGAACACGTTAAAACCAGCATTACACTGTTTTTTTAAGAAAGTTTCAGGGAAATTCATGCAGCTCTGAGTGAAACTCTATCCTGCCTTTAGCCATCCAAGTATTTCCTTCCTTGTACAGAGGGCTGAATGATTCATTGTACCCAGGATCTCTGTTCACCAGTAGGTATGAAGCTGACGTGACTACATAACGCAGCCAGAGAACAGAAGCTCTTCTCAGACTGAGAATCTGAGACACTGAGCAGCAGCTGCAGAAAGGAACCTTTCCTCCTCAGGATTTATTCATGATATAAGGTCTTGACAGCTGACAAAATTGGTACCCATTTTTCTTTGCAGGGTCTGAATTGCTTTGTTCCCAATTCTGGCAACAGCCAAGGAATTTTTCATCAGGAGATGTGCAGTCAAACTGGACCTGTAGACTGATTGAATAAGTAAATGATTTTGTAAAACTGAAGTATTAAAATAAAAGAGATGTGTCTGCTCAAAATTAAAGAGACTGAGAAGAAGAGATTATATTTTCTAACTCTGTAACTTTACCTAAGCCAATGAAAATCACATTCAGTTCATTCCCCAGACTGAATTAATCCAAGAACACAAAAAAGAAAGTGACTGAGACTTCTGGGTCATGACCCCACATCTCACCTAACTTTAGTAAGCCGTTTACTGCACCTCACTTTCAACCCACTCTTCTAGTCTATGTACTTAGTTTACAAAGATAAGTATGCACTTCCAAGATCTGTCTCTTCGGGTGAGGAAGATCACCTCCTGCAGACAATCCTCTCTCCCATGACAATAGAGCAAGACTAGATGATCAAGAAAGACAGACTCTTTCCTTTTTGACAGCCACAGTTATGTGAAATCAATTCCCATCCAGTCTACCCATCTCTTATACATATTTTCTTTTCAGAATGTGACAGCTCTTGTTCATTCCAGCATCTTCTATTATGAGCATCTTCTCTTAGTAGTTCATCTAAACCAGCATAGAAAGTGTAGAAACTGAAATGGAGGTGGAGGGTTGGAGGAAGAAAAAAAGGCTAGGTAAGGGGGGCAGGCACAGAAATAGAGAGCTATGGTTATAGAAATCAGAGTTGTATCAAAATGAGGGAAATAAATAGAAAGAACCATAAACTCAAGCAGTCTAAATATAAAACCAGAATATGGCATGTCAAAGAAATATCTGAGAAAAAAAATTGCAAAACCCATAAGAATTTGTAATATAGCTTTCTCAGGCATATCAGGAACAGGAGGAGTACAAGAGTAACTGTAGAGCTAAAAGAAGCATTCACAGAGTATAAGATAATCATAGGAAAAGACTAAATTAGATACATCTATTTTAATATAAGTTCACTGTAGGGGAGCTTGGGAGGAACTTTGTGGAAGAACCATCAGAAGTCCTGCCTGAAACTGAAATTCCAATAGAAGATATAGATCTCAGAAAGCTGATAGAGAAAGTCAATATGCTTCTCTAACTGTTCATTTTTACAAACAATCTAAGTAGTTCAAAATGAAAAAAAAATTATCTGTTTATCTGAGATGTCTGTGAAAAAGTAGTAAAACATAGGACATCCGTGTCAAAAGGGACTAACTTTGGACTTACTGGAAAATGCAAGGAATTAGACTGAGGAAACAAAGCAGTTGCTTTGCATGATAGACTGGCCATAGGACCTTGTGCTCATATGGCATCCATGTAGTGTTTGTACACCAAAACACAAAAGGAGATTCTTTGTGTTGTAGCACCGGTTTACATGGCAAACAGCTCAGGCCATCTGGTGACCATATACTTTCACTATACTATTGACTTTCACAATAGTTCTGAAGAATTTGAAGAGCATGGTATTCACGATGGTTTGAGGTCTATGGTGGTTCACCATTGCAGATGAGCCCTAGCCTCTAAAGATGTAAGAAAATGCAGTGAAAGAATGATTTCCTGACACTCCTGATGTCGAGCTCAAAGATAAGAAATCTGCTTTCACACTGCTATCAGGGTAAAGGATTCAATTCTTGAATTTAGAACAACGTCTAGCTTACAAGTAGCAACTCTGATGTAAAATTTTTAACATTAGGAGATCCATTGTTAAATGCCTAAACAATTTATTTTGCCCTTTTTTTTTTTTAAGACATCATTATTAACTGAGTAATTAATGCTAGGTGCATTTACACAGACATTACAAGAAATTTCAATATGAGGCTTTATTTTCCTAATTATTATCATAAATATTGTCTATTGCCATGGACTTATGTTACAGAAAATATACTGACCTGAAAGATTTTGCCCTAATAGGCTGCAGTTTAAAACAAAGACCTCTCTTTAGATTCAGTGATATCATTCCACCATTTTACTGATTTAAGGCAGAAAAAAGAGATTCATACTAAAATCAAGCCACTCTTGAAAAGACCATCTGACTTTGTAGATTCAGCTTCTTTTTTTATGCATATTTATACTGAAAAAAATAATTTATAAATGTGTTGCACATAGATAGATACACAGACTTCATCCTATTAGCATGAAAAAAAGGAATTAACTGAGAATGTGTTTCCATTGATGATATTAAAGACAAAGTTGTTCCAAGAACAGTGGAGCAGAGAACACTGGAGTGTCTATAAGTTGTTGACATCTGTCTCATCCATTTCTGGTTTCTCTACCAAATTCCTTAAAAAATCCCTGCACATGGTGTCACTTCCCTCTTGTATCTTTGACTGGAACATCCCAGTTTCCACTCCTGACTTCCAACTGTTTAGTTAAGCAAGAGCAATTCGTGCTTTCACTATTCATGCTGATGTTTTTCTTTAAAATAAAAGCATCTGAATGTCTCTGAGACTTTTCCCTCTTATCTGATTTGAATGAAATTGGCTGATGGACCAGCAAAGAGACCAATAAATGGGTACACTAACAGTACCATCTCATCGACTCCATTTCCTTAGAAGGCAAATTAAAATTTTTGATCACCTCCAAAAAGTAATTTTTGAAGGGATGTGGACCGCTTATAGAAAAGGAGAGAAAGATTCTTCATTGCCAAGTCACATCAGCTAAGAATTTGATACCAGGATCCTGGGAGGACGATAGGTATGTGTCCATAAAACTCAGATGGGTTTTACACCTTACTTGGGAATTACTAACTTGGAAGCTCCATAAGATTTCCATTTGATAAGAATACAGGAAGAGTGAGCTATGTGTAGCATTGGCTCTTTGCCTCCCTCTCTAGTTTTAGTAAGCTTTATGCTTCCAAATACAAGAGTGCCCCACCTCTTGAAAACTTACCACTTCCTAGATTGTACTGTGTGTGGCCCCCAGAGACACATGCAGAAACTCAGGTCAGTGTGAGCAGAGGATATTTCTCCCAACTGTGAGTATCCTTGCAGTCTGAGCCCACACAGACACCAGATCTCCATACACATTCATGTGTCCATACTTATGCACACATTCTGGAAAAAGGAAAATGTCATATACACCAGCAGCCTAACTGGATGCCCAAATAAAAAAAAAAAATTGGAAGCCAGCATCAAATACAATGCAATTGAATTAGGGAAAGTACTGCCAAGGACCATTTGAGAGGTTAAATTTTCTATCTGAACTCAGACTAGAAGTATTCCTGGCTTTGACAACACAAAAAATGGGAAAATAATAATCCGTTTGAATATAGCAACAATCAATCATCATCTCTTTGAACAAGCACTACAAACTGCAGATGAAATCTTACATCTTAGCTAACCTTGGCTGACAATAGTCTAATATTACCAGCAAACATTTTCTCAGTGTGTACACTCCTCTTCCCACAGTGAATAGCTCACTAGTGTTCCTACTGCTCTCTTGGAAGTAATAGCGTCAAATATTGATTAATAAATAAGCCAAAATAAATAGCCCTTACAAAACGAACAAACAAAACCCAAACCAAACCAAAACCAAGAGAAATCCACAACTCCCACAGCTGTAAAATGCAGATTTTATTGGGGTGAAATATGAAAGCTGCCAGCAGTTTTATTCGCTGCCTGTGTGAGTTTCACAAGACATCATGGGGGAGAACAGAGCTATTTACATGTCCTGCATCATGCTGCAGTTCTAGGGGGCAGGTGAACTTCAAGATGCATAATTCACTGTGAAAAATGGAATGAGTAAATCTCTGCCTGATTCACTGACACATGAACAAAACCATTTCAGGAGATGACCCTGCTCATATCTGAGCTGTGAGTATCACTGAAGTCCCCTCAGTGCAGAAGCTCAATTCTGATTTTGAGTGTTTAATTGGTATTTCTGTAGAGCTACAGTTCAATCAAGCTAAGACTTTCTATATGTGAACACAAGTGTTTTAAGACACTGTTTGGAGTTCAGGAGCCCTCTTTGTTAGCATAGCCAAAACAAAGTGAAGGGGTAGAAGGGGATTAAAAAAAAAGGCATTGCCTTCCCCCAGCAAACAAATAGGAAAGCCAAATGTTACTAAGAATTCACTGCCGCAACATCTCACTTAAAAATTAGAAGATAGTAGCAGACAGGAAGAAAAGCAACAAATTAAAGAAAATAAAAACAATAGCCATGTAGTAATTTTTTTTCAGACAGTTATTCTCGGTTTCAGTTCGTACCATGCCAATATTCCATATATGCAGACATTTCTCTCTGCTCCTAGATTAGTGTAGTCCACCTTATATCAAATTTCCCAGCACATCGGGCTACCCTTGACTCAAAACCTATTGGAATTTTTTTGTTGGAAATAAAAAAACCTATGAAACTCATTATCTTTACAGTCCAATAAAAGTCCAAAGAAAGAGGAAATCCTAGAACAAATGAGAAGAAAACCTCTTAGTCAGCTTCTCAAATATGCAATGAAATTGTGCATCAGTTTTGTAAAGAAACAGAAAAAGGCTGGTCCTGCAACTGGATGCTATCCAGATCTCGTTTATTCTGTCTGAGGGGCTTTCTCTGGTATTTGGTTTTTTTTGCTTTGCTTCAAAGATTTCCAAATGTAACATTGCAGAGAGAGCTAAATGATCATTTCTGTTTGTTAAGGTTATAGGTATTATTTTGTTTTGCTTCTAGATGGAATTACATGTATCTGTCCTATTAAAAATAGGACAATTGTTTTACAAAAAGTTATTAAACAACCTAATGTTTAAAAAGGCTGTTGAAAGTTGCAGATAGGCATTTTTTTTTGCCATCAAGTTGCACATCTTGTGAAGACTCATAGGTTTTAGGGCCGAAAAGGCCCTTCTGAATATATCATATGACATATGCAGGCCAACAGTTACTGAAGCAGTGCCTATGTTTTTGGGTTCATCCTGTGTCTTACAATTACATCTATCAGAGCCCAATTTTTCTCTCTCTGAAATGAGAACTTTGCTACAGGTGTTTTTGGGGTGAGAGGAGGGTGGGTCGTTCTGCCAACTTCTTCCTTTTTTTTTTGTTTCTTTATTTTTTTTCCTTTTGGTGTCTGTTCCTTCCCACTTGCCCTGATTTCTCAGCTTTGATTTGCTCAGCTTTGTTAAACAAGTCCCCTCATGTCCTAGGACACACAGAGAACTTCACCCATTTTGCAGCATTTAGTAGTTTTGGACTGTTCTCAATGTTCTCTCTTATCCTTTACACAATTCTCTTTCTTTCTCTTTACAAAGCCGTCTCCAATTTTTTGTTTTATTTTTCCTCTTAATCCACTCCGGTTGTTCTGTTCCTATTTTTCTATCTGATGTAGAGTTGATGGTGTGTGTAACACCTTGCAGCTGTTCGTGAACATTTGAGTCTTTTAAGTCTTACACTCTCAGCTTCTCCCTCTGCTCCCATGCCATATTTATACATGCACTCATTAACTTCAAAATCTCTATTTATCACTTAAGCTTCTCATTTGGAGAGCCCTTTCTTAACTCTGCCCCTTGACTTTTTTTTATTCTTCTCTTTCTTGAGCTGTAAATATCTTAGTAGATATTGGTAGTTACTTGCTGATATTCTGGGTGTCCATGGCGAGGTGCTGGCAGTGGCAACTGCAGGGTGGTCGCTGTGGGGAGAGGACACTGCCAACTCCAGTTGTCTCCAACTGACCCCTCACAGGGCATGGCTGAGCCCCCCAGACGAGGTGGTGACACCTCTGGGGGGTAGTGTGGAAATATGGCATTACTCATTTGCCATAGGCAGGTGAGATTTCTGAACAAATTTTTTTTTTAACAGAGGAAAAAAATAAAAAAACAATAAAGAGAGCATAAGCCATTGCCTATGGGAATATCGCCAAATTTTCAGTTTGGTTTTTCCCTAATAGAGCTCTCTTTGAAGTATTTAGACTTTTTTAGTGTTTCAAAAATATTATTATTTTGGAATACATATTTTCGCAGTCAAAGCCTATTGAGACTACAAATGTTACTAAGAGAAGCATTACACAGTTAGGTAAAGAAATTCCCATATGACACAAAATTTAGGGTTTTTTCTCTGTCTGCATTCAGTGAAAAATAATTTCTACTTATATCCTCCCCCAGATAGTCTCTTAAGACCATGAATTTTTCCCTTTATGAAATATGTAACTCTTTGGAAAATAGAGCAATATTGGTTCAAAATATTACAATACTGCAGAAGTTATTAGTTTTTCATAAGCTGACTCCTTCCTGCAAATTCAATGCATAATTGTACATAGATTCCTAAGTTATTAATGCTTTTAATGGAATAAAACATTAATACTGAGACCCCAAGTTCACAGTCTGCTTAAAAAATAGAAAATTTATTTTCATTCTGGACTCCCATACCTTACATTTTCCAGCTCCTTGATATACACAGAAACAAGCACTGCAACCAAAAAAACAAAACGTCTGAATGTTTGTAGTTGTTCCTTGTTTTCCCTGAACATGCACTGGTCCTTCAAAAATCCACTTGAATTACAGGTTCAGCTGACGCTTGAGGTAATACTGCCACTTCTGTCATAAAGACTGTGAAAGATATTTAGATATGTGACAAATTTTCTAACCAAACTGCATATGTTGCAGTTTCTCTTTCTCATGTTTCTGCGTATTGACATCTGACTGATTAAAGGGCTGTTTTCACCTAAAAGGGAGACTGAAACAACAAAATGTAATATGAACTGCTGTAGCGTGAAGGTAGAGTCCTGTGACGACCACAGTCTAAAAAAAATCAATTAAACCAGCATTAAAATCTGGGCTGTGAAGATGTCTGAACCACTGCTTGGATTAGCTTTAAAGTTTTAATAAATTATCTATTACATAGGTTTGTAAAATGAACCCTCACTTGAACTAAACTTCATACTAGCAGAGAAAAAATAGCTTAAAAGCAGAGCTATTATTTTAATGCCTGCACTGAGTCAGCAGTATCAGCTGGGAGAATAGCTACATTAAGTTCCCCTAGTGTGAGGAGTAACTATGATGTATTCTCAAAGCTGATTGTTAGCCTTGTAAGAGTCGAGAAATTAATTCACACCATTCAGTTTCAGTTTTTCTCAACAAGCTGGTGTACCCTCTGAAGAAACATAAGCAGATTACTGAAAAATTTTTTCTTAAACTCATTTAAAGTTGGGGTTTTTTAAACTATATTTGTGTTCACGAAATGGATGGCCATCAAGATATCAGTACAGTGCAGCTGTTTCACCAGGGTGCAGAATTTAGTTAAAAAACGCAAAAAAAATTGACAAATTTGGGTTCAGACAATTCCTTACTGCAGAGAGAGAAATGACAAAATAACTAGCTGGTCAGTCTGAAAAAGCTCAATTTATATTTTTCCCTAGCAAAAGTTTCAGTTTTACAAGTTTTTGTTATAATTGTAAGGCAATTTTAATTATATCTTATGAGAAAGACACAATAATTTTGGAGGAAAATCTCAGACTTCTTAAGATATTTGGAGGTTTTTTTCCCAAATGTTACTCTGCTTCTGAGTAGATGTAGCACAGAAAATAAGATCCTCTCAAATCCTATATAACACTAGGATTAAGAATAAAATTAGTATTCATTACTTAAAATGGGCAAGAATAGGAACCAAACCAGACACCCATTGCACTTTTGCTCATGCAAAGACTGAGGAGAAGGAGTGATTTTTTTGTGTTTTCAGCTCTTCTCCTTCTCTTTCCACGGTGCACTTTCTCAACGTGAGTATATGATGTAGTTATGATGGGCAAGCGTCTGTGCAATCTATGGGAGCAACTCAGCAGGTTCCGTGGTCAAATATATCACTACTCTTGAAGCTGTGACAATGAATTAGCTTCAGGCTCAGCAGAACGAATGCCACATACGTGTCCTAAGTGCAGTGCGATACTGGATCAGATCCCTGGACCATTATATCCCTATAATGGGATAGTCTGTCTCCAATTTCTTGAGTAAAGAAAAGAATTTTGTATGGAAAGTTACACCCATGACTTTTATCTGTAAACAGGATTGTCTGCCAACAACACCCAAACATTAATTTTCACAAAAAGTTTCAGATTTCCAGATGTTTCTTCTTAACAGGGGGTTTAAACCTAGTCACTAAACCCAATCAGTGCCTCAATGCCTCTTCATCTATTCGTGAAGACACAGAAGGATAAATGAAACAAAGTCAACTTGGTCCAAATCAGAGTGATTTCAGAACAAAGCCAATCTGCTGGTTGAAAAATAAATTTTGTCAAAAATGGAAAAAAAACTAAAGAGAAGATGTAAAATACCCTAGTCATGGAATGCCATGTAATCCTGGAACAATGTAAAAGTTTGTAATACCTTCAAAAGGCCATATTTTTTCCTTAAATTGTACAGCATGGAAGACAAATGTAATATGTTTTTTTCATCTATCATGGTGCCTCGAATTGGAGAATTCCTTTAAGGGAAACATTTTCCAGTAATGATTTCTTTTTCTTGGGTAGTACAAAACATAAAAGTCATGATAACAGGCAAAGCCAACTGTGATTCTACAACAAAGGGGAACAAGGGATGTAAACTGATTGTTGAATGGTCATGTTGAGATTTCAGAGATGGACAAAGGACTGGTTTGAGATTTATTTTGACAGAAGCTGACTGCCCATTTCCAACGTCTCACTCCGAGGAAGCACAGAACAAGGCAGGAAGACAAATTCTTTCAATGCCAGCAGAAATGAGCGTGCTTTTGTGCTGCAGAACCTCCAAAATATTTTCCACCCACAGGACAATCTAATTCCAGCTTTATCTTTCATCATCTGTGTTCAAAGTCCTTGGGGGTTGATGTTTTGGTTTGGCACGGCCTGGTTTTGGGTAGCAGGGGGGCCACAAAGATGGCTCCTGTGAGAAGCTGCTGGAAGCTTCCCACCATGTCTGGCAGAGCCAATGGCTGATGGCTCTGAAGATGGACATGCTGCTGGCCAGAACTGGGCCAATGAGAGAGGCTGGTAACACCTCTGTGACGGCATATTTAAGAAGAAAATCAAACAAAGTCAGGGGTTTTTGCTTCTGGTCAGAGGAGAGGAGGAGGTGATGATATGTGAGGGAAAACAACATTGTGACACCAAGGTCAGTGGAGAAGGAGGGGGAGGAGGTGCTCCAGGTGCCGGAGCCAAGATTCCTCTGCAGGCCGTGAAGACCATGCTGAAGCAGGTTTTCCCCCTGCAGCCCATGGGTCCACGGGGAATGCAGACATCCACCCGCAGCCCGTGGGGGAGGTGCCCAAGCTGGAGTGAGTGGATGCCTGGAGGAGGCTGTGATCCAGTGGGAGACCCAGTGGAGAGAGAGGGCCCTTGCTTCCAGGCTGGAGCAGCCTGTCCTTGGAGGACTGCACCCCGTGGGAAGAGACCCACACTGCAGCAGTTTTGGGAGGACTGTGTGCCCGTGGGAGGGACTCACGCTGCAGCAGGTGCGGTTTGGCTGCTGCTCGTGAGAGTGGACCCACGCCGGGAAGTTCACGGAGAACTCTCTCCTGTGGGAGGGACCCCACGGCCTCACAGGGAAGGACTTTTCTCTCGGAGCAGCGGAAGAAAATCCTGCTGATGGACTCACCAAAACCCCCCTGCCCTGCCTCCCTGTGTTGTCGGTGGGCCTGGAGGAGGCCTGGTGGGGGGGAAGGTGTTTTAAGGGCTTATTTTACTTCTCATTACCCTCTTCTGATTCTATTAGTAATAAATTTTACTTAGCAATTAAGGTTGAGCCTGTTTTGCCATTGAAATATTTCTCCCGCTCTCCTTATCTCACTCATGAAGCCTCCGTTAATCCTTTTTTCCTCTTTTCCCTCCTTTTGCCCAGCTGTGGTAGGGGAGAGTGAGTGAGCGACTCTCGTGGGTGCCAGGCGTTGTGCCAGTGTCAAACCACAACAGTTGACTACAAGGGCAGGCAAGAATTGCCACAGTTATGATGCTTACTGAACATGCTGGTGAAGCAATTGTTTAATTTATGCATTCCCTTTCGCAGAAGGCATATTTCCATTGACAGCAGCCTGTCCTGACATTCAGTGTCTATGTTTTGGAAAGCTTACTATAAACCAGTAGCTTTAAGAGACTTCTTGCCCAGAATTAGAAAAGATTTTTGCTAACATCTACAGCACGTCAGAGGGTAAGCTGTTCCTTTTCTGTTCCTCTAGTTGACTCCAAGATCCTTCTCCTATTCCTCTCAATGTAAATTCTGTTGACAAAAATAAATCCACAAAAGTATGGAGAGAAAATGGACTTTGAATGACTTTTCCTGGGGCTTTATGTGGGTTTGAAGATATGAATCAGAGGGATTCCTATCATCACAATTCATTATTACTCTTGGCTTACCATTTTCTTTTGGAGCTTTTTTTTTGTTTTACCTTAGGGATGCAGATACATCACATTGTGCTGCAGTGCATTCCAGGGTCACAGCACTGTAGCATGAGTTACAGCAAGCTTTACTGGCTCATCTTGAAAAATTGCCTTTGAGCATCTGCTGTGTGGAAGAATGTTAATGGAAGTGATTTGAAAATGAAACAAGGTACCCAGAATTCCTAAAACGTTACAGTCCTATCTGAAAATTGTGCACATGTGGTAGAATCTCAAAATACATATATATCTGCATAAACATAGTTATTATTAACTAGTTTTCCAGGCTGACATTTTTCTGAATGCAGAAAATTATTGTGATGCATGTGAGAAAGGAATGGAAGCTAAATAATTTTAGCAAATCCTATCGGTATTATATGAATGTCTGGACACAAGAGGAATTACTTCTGTTTTGACTCAATGTCAGGTTCTACATTACATGTAAAATGGTAATCTTTTTACTTATTGATAGAGCTGACTGACAGCTTGTGATTCATAGCTGCTGTCCCATTTCTGGATGCATACCTGCCACCTATTGAAAATATGGCTCCTCCCTAAGACTTCTGGATAATTTTCTGGGAAATTCTGAGCATGTGAGATACAAAGCTAGTGAACAATTGAGCAGTACATTCTAAACACAAATATTTACACACAGATCAGCTCTATAGCACACCTGTTTGGTTGTTTAGGTATCAGGCAACCTGCCTGGAAATATTTTTTCATATAAGATACTGCACATGTGGTACAGTCCTCCACAAAAACACATGTTTGTGGGGTTCATCACTATCAGGTTGGAAAGAGGTATGGAAGCTTTCCACTTAGAAGAGTTAAAGGTACCCTTGATGTTTTCCCCCAGAATTCCCCTTCCTGACACCTTTCACTGACTTTTCTCTGGGTTAGGCAATAAGGAACAATCTGCATAAAAGAGACCTTAGAAATAATCCAGAGAAGTGGTAAACCTTCACACTGAACTATTTTGAGGAACACATTGAATAGGAGGTTACGTTTGAACATCAAGGAACACTCTTTCCCTGTGAGGGTGACCAAGTAGTGGCACAGGTGGCTTGGGAAGGTTATGGTGTTTCCATGCTTCAAGATATTCAAAAGTCATCCAGGTGTGAACCTGGGCTACTAGCTCTAGATGGCCCTGCTTGAGGACGGGGGGTTGGGGAGGGCTTCTGGATGTTCCTGCCAACCTCAGCTATTCTGTGACAATGCCCTTCTACTTGCCTCTGGTCTTGTCAAGCAGCTACGCTGTTTGTCAGCATGAGACGTGTAGTTAGCCGACACTTTATATCATCAGCGCACATAAATAAAGTATTCTAACCAAATATCTGACTTTAGAGACAGTGGTCTGCAAACGGAGAATTTTCCAAAGATAACAAGAATCTCAGACTAGGTGAAACCAGTATGCAATGTTTGTGTGTGTTCACAACAACATCTGGGACATCCTGGTAGTCCTGGCTATGAACCAGCATCAACAGAAGAAATTTCACCTTTGTCACAACAAGTTACTCACCAAAAGAATTAAGCAATCCAATTGTCTGAAACTTAGGAAAATTTATGCTGGATAAGTGGCACAAAAATCTCAAATCAAGTAATGAGATATGAAAGGTTTAAGCTCTCTGCTAAGTTCCTCAGATGGGTAGGCTTGACAGGTTTGGAGGAAACAGCGAGCAACTTCAAGGACCTCCCTATGCCTCCTACAGCTATTCAGATACCAAGGCATAAGTAAAGAGAAAAGTTACAAAGAGCAACAAATTCAGCGACAATGCTGAATGCAATCAGGAAGGCCATCCACACACAAGTGCTGTTTATGATAAGAAGCTTCTTTCTACTGTCTTTATAAATAGGATCTTTCCCTTGATATTTCATTTTGGAATAATTTCAGAGATGTAATTTGTCAGGTATGCAATTATTTCCAGAATTTACATCAGCTCCAGTTTAACAAGCACTAACAAGGTGAGCTCTAAAGGGCCCCAAGCAACAGACATATTCCCAAAATCTTAAACCCACTAGTCCTGCTTAGATTGACATGAAGTCATTTTTCCAGAATATTAAATTTAACACAAGTTTGAAAAGAAACAGCTTGAAACCTGTTGCACCAATGATGTAGAAATTGTCTCAATTATCAGAGAAAAAAACTCATTCAAGCCTACTAAAAAAATAAACCAAATTTACCTTTCCCTTCTTTTCCTAGACTTGATGCTTCTTTGATCCCTTTCTGCTTCCTATATTTCCATTCCAATATGAAGGTTATAAAGAATATATTAGGTGTATAAGAATTTATTTATACATGGTCCAAAGGGGAGAGGTAACAAAGAGAAATGATGGGTTAATTGGGTCATTGTCCTCAGTTTTCTACGCCAGCACAGAAGGAAAATCATTCAGTCAGCAGCACTGAATTGCAGGATTGCATCTACCAATGACAGAGGAATCAGACCAGATGTTTCTCCACTTCTAAATAGTTTTTTTCTGTTTTCTCTTTTTATTAAAATAACTGATGTTCTTACCAGAGATGTTCTTACAGAGATGGAGACAAAGAGTCAATAGCATTCATACATTAAATCCTATTTTAAATGTTTGTTCTAGTACTACCAGAGGATTGATTTCATTAATTACATACCTTATCAATCCCCTCCATACTTCATGGAAAAGACACAGCTACTGTTTTCTCTTATAATGTTTCCATTCATAATCTGTAAGTCCAGCATTGTTTAGCCTAAATAGAGTTCAAACTTTTCCTTTCTAGAGAACTGAAGTAGTGCAAGGCCTTCTATCTTTGTAACAGATGCCCCAAAATGGGGATGGGCACCTAGTAGTATTTTTCAGAGCCACTAGAGTTCAGATCCCAGTGGCAAGGATAGGATGGGTTGCATCTATCTGGAACCTAAGTAGGAATTGAGCAGTATCAGTTTTAAACAGCCACAGGGAGCAAGCATCTTCAGAACTCTTCCAACCAGAGGGTAACAACATCTTGGTCAGGGATTGAATTCTCCTGTGGCTATGGAAAACAAAAGCAGGAAGGCTTGGCATCTTGACAGTTTTATGATAAACTAAGTAGGGGGAAATAGAATTTGGCAAATATTAAAACTATCATTTTTTCAACTTGCTGTTGTTTTCCAATTAACATTCTCCTCTTGTTTTAATCGAACTATAATTCTGTGTTCATTGAATATTCTTGTGCGTGATTTTTTTGTTTCTCACAAAAACCAGAATCTCTATGTATACATCAGATAAATATATTTCTTCTAATGTGAAAAACCACCTGAAAACTTCAAAGTTTAATTCTATTAGGATTGAAGAATATAGAAAATATTTTCCTAAGTTTATTTTTTAGTTTCTCATTAACTTTGTTTCCTCTGTGATCTGAGGAAAATGTGGTGATCTTTATTTTTTTTTTTAAATCTAGACTTTAGTCTTGAGTCTGGAGTCCTTAGTTCCTGTCTATGTCTTCTAAAGGGACAGATAAAAACATGGATGAGTGAAATATAACTTCAGAGTCTTATTTGATTTATTGTGGGTCTGTCTATGACTATTTTTTTTTTTGGTCAGAAAAGATAAAATGTGAATTCCAGGTATTAGGAAGCTTGCCATATCTTGCAATGTATGAAAGACTGCAGTGAAAAAACCTTAGAGCTTTCTGCATTACAAGTGAGATAGAAAAGACTGCAATGGCATTGTGGATTTAAGGATTCCGCTGTCAAATTTAGCAATTAAAGTAGTATCTGCTACTACTACTTTTAATGACTTTCAGTGAGGGATTTTCTGCAGAAGCTTTGCTACTTCCTGAATGTCCCTGTTCGCGTGGAATTAATAAAAAAGAACTGGAGAATTAAAGTCAATATTGAAAACAAAATACAGCATTAATGGTTTCAGTACAGTTCATGGCATGAACGTTTAAAGAGAAGAACACTCCTTATTCTTTTCCTTGAAAAGGTAAAAACTAATTTCCAGGTTTAAATCCACATTTCCTCTGAGTAGATTTCATTTCAAGCTTTAGTTGAATTAGCAAATTCAACATAAGATTATACAATGGTGACAAGTATGCACTTTTCTCATAAAGCTGTGTAAGGGATTTGTAAAATCAGCCTGCTGATGTCACTTGCAGCCAAGACCATTTGCTTTTTGGGGCTCTGCGAAAACAGATATACCCTTTCAGTAATAATATTCCCTTCCAATAAAAGGTGTTTACCCCAAATTGGAACAAAATTCATAAATTTGAGCTTTTCCATGGAACGTAAATTTTCAAAATATTTTCTTTTGGGAGAATGAAATGGAATATTTAAAAAAATCCAAGCCACAGAGCCAGCTGGCTAAATACCTTAGATAGAAATCACACCAGACCATGGATTTAGCTGCTCCTGTGAGTGGGGAGCCCTGTAAACCAGCAGGGAGGCCCAGTTTGCCTGTCTGGTAGACTGGAGTCTGTCAGAGATTTCAGCAAAATTAATGTGTTCCCGCAAGATGATATCATTTCACTGAATCTGAATTTTCCAGGGCAAACCAATCCACCAGAACATTTGTCTCGTTCTATTGTTCATGCTTTCCATAGGAATAATTTATTGTTTGTTTGTCAATGGGTTCCATACCCTTTTGCAGAATTCGTGGCCACACTACAGTGGGAGTTTTTGTTGCTACTGGGCAACCCAACAGATACGTCATCTGCAGAGACTGAAATGCAATGCCTCCCATAAAAGTACCTCTAACAAAGGAGAATGAGGTAAATTCCATATGTCCCCTATGTCCTGAGGGTTGTTCTTCTCTTGCCTATGGCTGATTATGAGAAATGAACATGTAGCTCATTACAAAAGGCTATTTAACTCCAGGTTTACAGTAGGATAAAGAACACATCTTTGAGCTGAACAAAGGAAAGAGGAGTAGAAAAAATGGATATGTCACTGTTATTAGAGTTTCAGAAAAGCTGCATTTTTTCTTCCTTTTCTCCCAAATTATTTTTCTATCATATTCTGTTATAATAAAAATTCCCTCTTGCCATCTGTATTTGTGTCATTTAATTTATATTATGTACATATGCAGATGAACCTAAGCTGTGAGACTCAAAGCAAAACCAGAAGACAGAGGAAATTGCAGAAGCTTTTGTGGAAGACTGGGAAAAATTAATAATTAGTGTTAATAAGTCAAATGTTAACAATGTAAATTTTTAGACTCTCCCTATTAGCAATGAGCTTGAGATATCAAGTACTGCTTTAAATGATATCCTTAAAACATCCCTGAAAAGATTTCAAAGCCAAGCAATAAATTCTGAAGCAGAAGTCAAAAGGTTGAAAGTGATTCCCTGATTTTGGCAATTAAACTTAAGGAACGTATTAAAAGAAATGTGAAGTTTTGTTGCTTGTCTTTGAAAAACAGAACAGATAAAACTTATTTGGTCAGGAGGGTATGCAATCATTCCATATTATTTTGTTGGTAAAGGTGTTAGCAATTGCAGTGGCCAGTGATGTATTAATACTTTAAGATTCTACGCTGAAGAGTTTTGAGATGGAAAACATTTTATATGGTGCACATACAAAAATGTGTAGAAAATCTTAATAAACCTATCTACTACTCTTTCTTGACATCTTCTTTGAAAAATGATAGGTAGAAAACTAAATTCTTCAGTATTGTGCCATGTGATGATGGCAAACACATCAGTTTTGACAGAAATACAAGGTTTTTTTCCTTACTTAAAAAAAGTACAAAAAATTACTCCAGTTCATCTATGGAATCTGAGTGTGTGCTTTGTCAGTATGGAGAAAATGGTGCTCTTTAGACCATTTGGTTTATCAAATTTAAAGAGTGCTATACATGGATCTTTTATCAAAATGAGACTGATATCCAAAAATGTGATTTTAGCCAATGGAGAAACAAATAAAAATGAGAACACCCCCATACAGCAGGTAACAAAACTGCTATTGACTTTTTTCATAGTTCTTACATAATGAAAATTAGCATATCCACAAAGAAGACAAAGAAAAATGTAGATTTTACCTTAGTTCTTGCATGTTCTTCTTGAACTCCTAATATTTCTATATTTAAATGTCAGGATTTAGGGGAAAAGATACATATCAACAAATTAACAACTTTTTAAAGAAACATAAGTTATGTTTCGGTGACCCTACCCTCATTTTTCTTGGACATTCGTTTTGTTCTAATTGAGATTCTCAGATGCTCAGTCTTTATTTCATTATGTGATGAGCTTGTGAGGCAGAACTCATCAGTTTGTAGGCACTCTGGAGCACTCAAAGGGTGATTGCAAGAAGTTCAATTTTGGGCAAGTGAGCTGACATGGGGTGTAACCAAAGTGGCCAAAATACCACTAAGAAGCATGTGAACTCTACAGAACATGCATTTTGTATTAGCAATAGTAGGGTTTCACTGCTAATTGTGTTTCAGACCTTCACATGATTCAATACTTTCAACAGATACTATGTACTGTGATGTTCAAGGATGAAGGAATACACAAACCAGATTATTCTATCCATTTTCCATGCTGTAAGCCATAAAAAAAAATGCTGACTATTCTGAATGTTTCAGCAGGTTGTTGTGGGCGAAATTTATTCTACCTTTGTGCATTTCAAAGGAAATGGTCTCATGCAAGTACTGAACAAAAGAAATTGAGAACTGGAAGGACTGCACTTTTCTCAGCCAAAGTAGAACATAATTAGCAACACAGAAAACTGCAATTGTTCAGGGGTCTGACCTCTGTGAATAACTTCAAACAAACTGAAGTGAGACTCCTATTTGAGAGTTCATAAGCAACCTGTAGTGTATGTGGGACATTTTAATCATGTAAATCAAATCAAAATTAATTAGTATAAAATAGGATATTACAGTGAGAGCCGTCTTGTGTGTATCCATGAAAACTAGCCAGTCTTTGTATAAACTCAAGGTAATGAAGATGTTTTTTGTTGCAGTTAATGGGATGTTGAGGGATACAGATTATCTCAACCTGTAAAACTAAAGTCAAGCAAGTATCTTTCTGTTTGCCATTGTTTGTTTGCAGCCACCTGATTAAGAACAGCATTATTTACTTTTGCTCTAAACTTGCATCATCAACCTTCTCACTGCTACACATTTCAGTTGAGTTTAACTAAAATAAATGGGTGATATGTCAAGAAATAATGCTGACTCCCCACTGCCAAAGTGCAGCTGGAAGACCGTAACCCCAGAAAACCAGACTGCTCCTGGAGTTATCAGATCAAAGTGTAAGAAAGTGGTGAAAAGTACAGACAGACCAGTTATGAAATATGCAGATAAAATGTTGTTTGACCACAGAACAGTTTTCAGGGAGAGGTGAAAAGCAATTCAGGACAAAACTCACTTGAAGTGTTCAACTCAATTCTGTAAAACCATTAGTCTCATCAGACATTTTTTTTCCAAGTAATATTTCGCTTTTAAACCAAGGACTTGAATAAATTCCTTTGATTTCTTCTCATTAAAATCCTTGTAACTTGTGCACAATTTATTAATCAACTATTGTTCCTTTACAGGAGACATATATCACAATAGAAGCAGAGGCAGATGGAAAAAGCAAAGTTTAAAATGGTAAAAGTTATATACATAATACTTAACAGAATGCTGTCTCACTTTAAATGTTCTATATTTCAAAGCTGAAAGGTATAATTTGACTATAAAGTGTACAATCGGATGCTTTCAAAAGCATTTATTTTTCTCACATTGAAATATACCTTCATTGTCTTGCACATTATAAAGTTTATTCAAGCATCCTGCAGATTCTAATTGCTACTTTAAAAAAGGATATGCATTATTTAGCACACAGGCATGCTATTCCTAGGCTCAGCATCTACAAGTGATACTCACAATTGTAATTACTGAGAATTACAGAAAGGTTTACCAATAGGCCAAAACTCTAATCTTGGCCACCTTCAGAAAAATGAAACAAAGACCAAAGAAGGGTTTTTAGATGGAAGCATGGGAAACCCAGGTCTATATTTACCTTAATCTAGAAGTAAGAAACCTTGCTGTGAGAAGACACTCTTGAAAAAATTAATCCATATGAATTCATCACGAATTCCAAAGCTTTACATCATGGTTATCCAAAGAAGAGGGCAAGTTGGAAGTAGGAGTACGAGTATAATTAATTAGAATTGATCACTGTAAATTTCAACATAACTACATTTATTTTTAACCTTGAATGAATTAGGGTAATGATATTTCTATCATTATCATATTATATTATATTATATTATATTATATTATATTATATTATATTATATTATATTATATTAGTGCAGTCTAGAGATGCTATATGCTGCCATATAGCATTTTAGGGTCAGACTTCTTTCATTTCAATCGTTTCAAGTATTTGAACCACAAAAGCAATGCTCATAGAATAAGAAATGTAATAAGGAACCGAGAAAAGTGAAAAAAAGTGTCTGGAAAACCTGGGAAGCTGAACTGGTCATGAACAGTTTTGGTAAGTAATGAAGGAAGAAAGGTGAAGGAAAATAAAAAGACAGTACAATTAACCCATGATCGACAGAACAAGACCTAATTCTTTCAATTCCCCAGATGTACACTATTTTATAAAACTGAAAGTTCTCTCTGTAATGTGGTGCATTCTTCTGCATTCTACTGTCTTAATTCATAAAGATATATTGAGGACTTTTGTTGATAGTCTCAGGACACTAAGAATAATGAAACAAAATCAGAAGTACACTTTCTTCATACAGGAATCTTATCTAGGAGCCAAAATCCATGGTAGCATTAACAGTGATCAGAATGTAGACTTTGACCCTGTGCTTCATTCATGATTAAAGAACAGAACATCTGGACCCCAGAAAACAGAGACTCGTAAAGGGAATTGTACCTCCCACTATGAAGCCAATAGAACTCTACTCAGAATTACAAAAATACCCTCAGTGATCTCATCATCCCATTCCAAATGTGATCAAGGGACATAGCATTCTGAAATGCATAAATGTAGACTCTGAATTTTAACCAACATAAACAAAAAGAAAATTTTTCATATATTTGTACCAAGGGGCTCAGCTACAAAACAGTGGCTGTAGCAAAAGTGTATTTCTGGACCTCTAAAGGTGCATTTGTATGTTTACCTGTTTCCTGCATAAGACAATCATAAATACTTAACTTCTCCCTCTTCCTTCAGTATCTTCCTAAGCAGTAAATTATGTTGTGTCCATAGTCCTCTAAAATGTAAGTCAGCTTCCGTACAATAAAATTAATGAGCAGTGTTGCTAAGAGCCAGGTGTTGCAGCCTAAATGAAATGTCTCATGGGAGCTCAGACTTTGGACCATTAACCATGGCTAATCAGCATGGCTGTTTTATAAACAGAAACAGATGTTCCTCTAGAACAGTCTTCATTTTTTTAGTGCGTGGGTACCAGGTATTACTTTAAACCAAACTTTATACATTGCTCTGAAGGCTCTGAAAGCAGGAGTGGCGGTATTGATTCACCTTTTATTCTGATTTTATTCAATAATATTTCTACTGGCTATGGTGGCTGAAGACAGTGGAGAAGAACTATTCTTCTGTTGCAACAGGCTAAATTTACAAAAGCTTGTTTGACTAAATGCATAGTATCTCTGAAAGTACACAAAACATGCCAAGGTACCCTTTTTTTTCCCTTTTGCAAACGAAATGCGGCCTTTTTAAAGTGTTTTGGGGAAAGAAAATGAAAGATGCCAGATGACAAATGCTAAGTGCTCATTGCTTAGCAAACACGCTGGATAAATATCACAAACTTGTAAAGCCATTAAGTACAGGAACTCATTCCACTGAAGCCCAGAGCAGGAAGACAAATAAAGAGTTAAGACTACATTCATGATAATGTAGTTGAAGGCAACCGAGTTATATCTAAATTGAATGTGAAGAGACATTTATTTTGGTGTAACTATATTGTAACACTGTATTGCTTTATATTACACTCAAGTATTTCATTTTAGGATAATGAAAGGATTCATTACAGAAATGGCACCACCTTACAAAAATTAACATGACATAATGAAATAAGTCTTCTCATGTTAAACTTTAATCTGCTCTTTTTACTTTCCTCTGTGCAACAAAGGAATGGACCATACATTCATATACAGCCAGTTAATTATCTTTCAGCTGATTTACTAATATATAGTATTCCTAATACTAGCAAGCTGACTAACACACAACACAAACTTTACCATCACTTACTGTCTTGGGGTGACTCTATCATGTGTATCCCCTATCATGCTCTATGCCCAAAACGTAATATTGTGCCTTTTCTGTGCCTTTAAACTGAGCTTGAAAAAAAACCCCAGATGAACTTTCCAAAGCAGCTTCTCAAGGACACAGAGATTTCACTCCTCAGTGTTTTTATGACTGCAGAAGGCACGAAGGGAGAACCCTGCTTGCTTTTTCTTCAGCCAGCTATTTTTTTTTTTCCCTCTTGGCGTGAGACGGAGAGCTGAATTTTGTTTCCTGGGACTTTGGTTTTTTGCTTCTTCTCTTCTGAACTGTTTCAATAACATCAGAACACATCAGGAGAATTTTCTCCCTGAGGCCCGGGGGTGGGCCCACGCCCTCACCGACCAGCTCTGAGGAGGAGAGAGACCACACCTACAGAAGGACTCTGAAATCTTCCCAGGTTTCTCTCTATAGCGAGAGATTTCATTTCATTATTTAGCATCATTATCCTTTTCCTGTGTGTTTGTTAAAATAAATAGTTTTTATCTCTTTCACTTTCCTTCGAGGAAAAATTTCTTTTTTTCCCGAACCCTGTGGGGGGGAAGGGTGGTTGCAACCTGGTTTTCTCTCAGGGGCTATATTACTAGATTTTGGCCAAACCGGCACACTTACACTCCATGTTACTGCATATGAGAGTAAAACAGAAGGTCCAAGAGTTGTAACAAAGCTGTGTGGAAAGCTACAGGTAGGGAGAAGGTTTGTATGTCTAGCTCTCTGCCAAAGGCAAACTATATACAAAAAAAGGAGTCTTCCAAGTTCATTGAAGATACAGGGCCTATCACTATAATGATGAATTTAAGCATAAGCCAAGGGCACTTGTCTGAAAGCAGAAATTATTTACTTTTCCAGCAGAAAAAGTCTCAGGTTCTCAACAGAGAGGCATTTGCACAGGATAGCATACACTGCTTACCAACTTATAGTAGATTTGTTTTAGCAGTTGCACTTATGTACTAGCTTGATAAACAAATCTTATGTTTTAACAAAGTCAACCTATAGCTCTGTAATTAACCAACAGAGGATGATTAGCAAAAGGCAAACTGATCACCTGAACAACCCAAAGTTTGAATCTAAGGATAAACCTTTTTGGACACATACTTTATCAGTACTTAAAATGCCATTTAGTATGTTTACAAGAGAATTCTTTGAGATTTTAAGAGCTTGATAGTGAAATATTCTGGCTTTCTATTTTCATATTTTTTATGAATTATAAAAATATTTATGAATTGTTGTCATTGCAAATTGTTTGTTCCCAGCATACCAGAACCAAAGGACATGCTGGGTCACCTGAAGGTCAGCATGTCAGAGCTAGAATGGCAGTGTGATGTTATCTAAACCATGTCACTCCTCTGTGTCTGCTACTGCTGTCAGAGGGCCCAAATATAAAGCGCAAAGAGCGAGATTACGAGCCAGCAGCTGAGGAAGGTTTTGGATCCTGCTTATGAAAAAAGGAAGAAAAGGCAGATGAAAAATGAATGTTTCATCTTTGTAACTCTCTGGCAGAGCTAAATACAAAACTGTCTGGTGTGGTCAGTGGTCAAGTAAGGTTCAGAAAACCAGCACAGATTCCTCCTGCACAGATAAATGACAAGATATGGATGTGCTCTCCTCACACCCACGTCATTCTTGCCAAGAGCTCTGGAAAGTGGTGTATTCAAACATTCAGATGAAGGCCAGTGTTTACTGGAATCTGCTGTGAATTGCGAGAGGATACATATATTATTAGGCCTCAGAACATTCATTGGCTCCATCTGGGGAAATAGTTTCCATACTCTCAATACAGACTGTAGCCCCCGAAGGAAATGCTGCAAAAAAAATCATTTAAATGAATAGAAGCAACACTTACCACAAAGCGAGCCAATAAGGTCACAAACTTGACAATAAAACTACAGAAAGTGGGCTGCTAACACACAACAATTCCAACCCAGTGTTGCTGTCAGATAATTTCCTGAGGCAGACTTTGCTATAAAGTCACTGTTAGAAATGGTAGAAGATTAAACTTCCCCCAGAAAAAAAAAAAAACAAACCAACAAACAAAACAACAAAAAACCCCCAAACAACCTTTAAACAAATCAGAAGGAAAACAGGATTGTAAACCCACTTTCTTTCCTAGCTCTTCTGTTTCAATGTGTACAAAAAGTCCTTGCTCTGCCACATAAGGTGGCACTGGCTAATGCACAGGTCCGATCTTCAGCCAAACACAGTGGTGCATCAGGCAGCAGGTCTCAGTAGCCTCCTTTGGTAAATTACATTGGAATATCTGTCAACAGCTGGTAGCCTTCTCAGCTCTGCCTGGAAAAAGTAGCTTTTTTCACAGAATCACAGGATGTGCTGAGTTGGAGGGTACCCACAGGAATCATTAATGTCAACTTCCTTGCCCTGCACAGGACCATCCCCAAGAGTCACACCATGTGCCTGAGAGCATTGTCCTTATGCTTCTTGAACTCTGCCAGGGTTGATGCTGTGATCACTTCTCTGGGGAGCCGGTTCTAGTGCCCAGCCACCCTCTGGGTGAAGAACCTTTCTCTAATATCCAGCCTAAACCTCCCCTGACCATTTAGACCATTCTCTTGCTTCTGTCACTGGTTACCACAGAGAAGAGATCAGTACCTGCCCCTCCTCTTCCCTTTACGAGGAAGTTGTAACTGCAATGAGGTCTCCCCTCAGTCTCCTCTTCTCCGGGCTGGACAGACGAAGTGCCCTCAGCCGCTCCTCACACGGCTTCCCCTCCAGTCCTTTCACCGTCTTTGTTGCCCTCCTTTGGACACTCTCCAATAGTTTAATGTCTTTTTTACATTATGTGCCCAAAACTGCCCCCAGCACTCCAGCTGAGGCTGCCCCAGTGCAGAGCAGAGCGGGACAATCCCCTCCCTTGCCCGGCTGGCGATGCTGTGCCTGATGCCCCCAGGACATGGTTGGGCCTCCTGGCTGCCCGATCACTGCAGATGCACATTCAATTTTCCATCAGTTAGGACCCCCAGGTCCCTTTCCCTGGAGCTGCTTTCCAGCATCTCATTCCCCACTCTCTCCGTACATCCAGGGTTGTCCATCCCAGGTGCAGAATCTGGCACTTTCACTTGTTGAACTTCATGTGGTTGGTGGTTGCCCAGCCCTCTGATTTGTGGAGGTCTTTCTGCAGGACCTCTCTGCCCTTGAGGGAGTCAGCAGCTCCTCCCAGTTTTGTATCATCTGTGAACTTGCTTAGTATCTCTTCCAGTCCTGCCTGCAAGTCATTTATGAAGATGTTGAAGAGCACAGGGCCAAGGATGGAGCCCTGTGGGACCCCAGTAGTGACAGGTCACCAGTGTGATGTCACCCCATTCATTATAACCCTTTGTGACTGACCCTTTTGTGGATCCTTTTCACTATGTGATAAATTGTGGATTATTTTGACATTGAAAGTTTTCAGAATTGACTAGTCTTTATTCAATCTGGGAACGTGCAAACATGTTCATGCTAAGCTGTAAAGAACAATCAATAAAAAGAAATATCAGTTTTTCAAAGTTTTCTAGTTTTTGATAGTTGTCAACCCACAATCTGTGAAAAACTACTGCTGACCTTAATTATCAGATTTTCTTTTTTTCAGAGGAAGTTGATTTGATGTTCAGTTCAGAAATTATATAGCCAAGTGTGAATCGGAGCATGGGCTATCAGTGAGCTCAGGCACAACAAATGGATTTTCAGTGTTTAAAGAGAAAGGGGATACAGGAGCCTTACAGAGGCTCTTAATACAGAGCCTTAGTTAAATTCCCTGTCCAATTATTTATATATATGGTCATCAAATTTTTTTCCTGTTGTAGACTGAAGCTATTCTTCCATGCTTTCACTGACTAGATAAGAACTCAGATTTTTATACTATTTCCCTGATGCTACTAGGGAGAAAAAGTTTTGCATTTTGCATAAGTGGTTGTTGTAATTTGACCTCCTCCTCAGTGTAACTCAGATGTCTTACAAAGTACATTTACAACCAATATTAATAGATTTTATCTTTAATTGCAGGTGGTGACACTGTCTGCAAAGCTTTGCTTGTCCATTTGTGTGCATCATGTTGGAAAAGAAATTAGCAAAGTCCTAATTGGAAGAGCATCAGAAGAAAAGTTTGAGGTTGTTTTTCCTTCTTATTTTTCCTTTCCTATTAGCTTGTGTCAATTATTATGCATTCTTAGATGAAGGAAGTTGTGCAAACACAAAAAAAATCACATTGAGACATAAAATAACAGAAGTCCAGACTATTAAGTGTTTTGGAATTGCAAGTTGGTTTAATATGAGAATATGTTTTGAAATACTATAACACTTTCTCACGTAGAAAGCAATTTCTGCAGTGTTCTTGTGTTTAACTTCACACTTTTGGTGCACTTTATGTGCTTCTTAGATCTGAATTTTCTCTTTTACCCTAGTTCAGTGTAACCAAGACAAATATTCATTAAAAGGCTAGACCACTCAGTTAACAACACCTTTCAATTATAGACCAGGAGGAATTTCCTTGTGAATAATGCTTTACTGTTGAATTAACATTAAGACACTGAGGGAAAAGAGTCACCCCTATCATAGTTTACATTGGAAAAGGCAGATACGTTAACATTTCTAGCAAGCCACTGTATTATACTGGGCCAACTTGAATGCACACGGGATAGAGAAGTAGCTAGGCACTTTTTATGGAAAAACAGTGTCAACATCCGCACACCAGCCAAGAAATACTTACATTCTTTCCTTCTCCTCCTTCCCTTTCTTCCCCATCCTAGACTTTCTCTTGTCTTAGGAGTTTTTACTTGTATTTTATTCCTTACGACACAGATAAGTTTTCTAAATAAATCCATCTGTTCCATAATTGTTGCTTGTTCTCACAGACAAATGTATGTTGGCTGTGCTGTTTCTCAATATTAGCCTAGAGTAAGGGATGAGAAAATTGACTTTAAAAAGAGCAAGAACTAGAAAGCTTAAGTTTTCCTAATCCATTACTTATTTCCCTCACTGAGTGCATTAGATAATAACTGGTAATGGCATAATTTGGCCCAGGTTCTCACATATGCATGCCAAGTATCAGTGGCCTGATTTTCAGAAGTAAGATACTCTCTCCAAGATACACAGACATATTAAACGAATATGTAATATTTCTAGGAATGGGTAAAAGTTGCAATAGCTACATCTTCATTTAGACACCACCAAAGGCAGAATTCAATTTGCATCATACTCAAACTTTGGCAGCTATTTGGAAGTGAGCTCACATGAGTTTAGAAAATAACATTGTCTGGAAAAAAAACAATAAACTCTGCTCTTACAAACTTAATATATTTGCCCTGCCAAGACTTTCCCTGAGTCAAGCAGCTCTTCATCACCTGTAATGGGAAACAATCTGTAATGTGAAAGTTTATGAATTTCTAAAGGGGAGTTTCTGAATCTGAGATTTCGAACTTTGACTGAAGAGCTTGTCTTCTCTCGCTGCCATCTCTTAAAACAATATGGAAGTAAAAGCAGTAGCAAGTGACAGGGAAAACTCTTACAACTGTCGGGGAACAACCAGGAATGATTAAATAAATGCTGTTGAAATTGGAAATAAGGGTGCTGAAATATTAAGCGGTTAGTGTGCTAAAGTCATAAGTGTGCTGGTTTCATGGAAGGTGCTCAACATTTACCTATGTCAGTGGAAGCCAATCAGCCCTAAATGTCCAGTGAGCCACTTGCCAAGCTCTCCTAAACAGTGATTGCCTTTATCTGGGTGTGATTGTTGCCTTTTCCTGGGCTTAGAATTAAAAGCCAAACACAGTTAGACGGGAAAAAAGGGTTTTACTTCGGTATTTATTTAAGGATCCTCAGGTGCACCACATCCAGGTGGAATGCACCCCCAAATGCACACCGAAAGTGCACACCTGAAAGTGCACCCCTGAAAAATGCACACACATGATGATTCGCATATATAGTTATAGACCTTGCAAATTAGCATATCTATCAAAGATTCCCCAATGAGAGGCTCAAGAGAAGCCCCCGTCCTGAGGAATCTTCCCCCTGGATGAGCCTGTCTTGGTTTACAGAATGTGTTCTGGAGAACACCTTGGTATCTGGGGCTTTCTGACCCCCAGCTGCGAGGCTTCCAAGATGTTTGGTCTCTTGGCTTAACGGAACTTTGAGTCTAAGCTAGTTATCAGACTTGGGGAATTACAAGTATGTGGGCTAAAAGCACTAAGGATACACAAAAGCTGTATAAAAGGGTATATGAAAGGGGATATAAGAGAGGTATATGAAAAAGAAAAAAATCATCATGGCATCAGGATTAGAGGAGGATCACAGAAATGGAGACAACTCCAGGTTATCACTGTTTCAGACAAAAGTGACCCTTTTCAAGCCTAGAAAGCAGTCCGCATTCTATCAAAAAAAATGGGTAAAGGTAGTGGTGAAAACATCTTTCAGTTGACTCTCTGTTTGAAAGGACTGCATACATTTATACAAAACCCATTTCCACTGTCCACACACATTTACGTATATTATGGATACAGAAAGAGACCATGAGGTGCTCTCACAGAACAACATTTTTTAAAACATTACTTGACCATACAGAATGCATGACAATGGAGAATAAGGTTGAATTTGAATTATAACCTCTTTGACTAAGTCGAAGATGGCATTTTCAGTATATTTAGATATGTACTAGCAAAATAGGAAGATCTTCATTGCCATTTCCATGCACTATAATTACAGTTATAACTGTATGTACCATAATTATAAACCATTGGCTCATAGTACTTTTCCCAAGTTTCCAAAGCCACTTTCAAAAGTATAATATTAAAACTATAATTTAAAGAAAGAATGCATTAATATCCTAACTGTTCATACCAAAGATAAATTCATATTTGGAGAAACATATTTATGGCTAAGTAGCAACTACTCCATACCCTCAAATTTATACCAACTTATCAATCGCTCCTCACATCACAATTAAAAAATTTAGTCATGTCCAGAAACAGCTGAGCAATACCTTGCATAAAAATATTTCTTAAAGTGTATCTTGAGGTGTTTGTTAACAGAATTAGATGGTCATTTCCATCAAAGTGTTGGGTACAGCACTTGTAGACTCATCTGATCTGTATTCACCATAGCAAGTGTGAAGAACAGGATGTCCGGCTGTTGCACTGAGTTTTTCATAGGCTATGACAAAGCTGTGTCTACATACATGTTTTTAAGATTAACATGAGCTGAGGTCTGCACTGCCACAACTGAATAGGGATTATTCCCTAGGCTAAAGAGTTTAAACTCTATAAATTCTGTGGTTAAACATTTGTCTGCAGTGTAAACATATCCCTGGGGACAAGTTCTCACTGTATGGATGCACAGACGTCAACAGGAATGTATCAGTAATGCTAAAATATGGACCAGATTTGTCCAGATTACAAGCCTTAACAGAATGCAGGGGGGAAAAAAAGCATATATTTAAGTCTAATTATTTCGTTGTGTTTATATTTTGGTTCAAAAACACTTAATGGATTAGTCCATGTGGAACTAATAAATATTTCAAATTGGAAATATTCTTAGCTATTTAAGAGTGAAAAAACATCTTAAACAATAAACTTTGAATTTTATACCTTTTATGTATAGACTGTACAGAACCACATAAAATTTCCATCAAAAAATTCATTCCTAAAATCCTTTTCTAATTCTAAGGTTTAGAAATATTATTATTTTCTATTATTATTTAGAAACACTCTGGAGTGTTTAGAAGCACTCAAGAGTGCATTTATATGCCAAAGTACATACACAAGAAAAACACACTTCATGATGCAAACACACACTTCACTCTAACTATAACATAGCCAGAATCACCATTATAACCATGAAGACCTCACTTGAGATTTTTTGCATGCACACATGATTTTTAAATACCAATTAACAGCCAACAAAAGGACAGATTCAAGCAGCTTATACCAGAAATTCCTAGCAACCTACAGAATTAATTCACTTATCAAGACTTTAATCCTGCTTCCAGTGATTATGAATCATCATAAAATCCATGATTTATGAGATGAATTGTATAAATCATAGTAGCTACTGTACTATGAAAATAAAACTGTAAGTCTGGATGCAATATGGTTTGACTCTTTTAGGTTTTAGCTGTAAAATCTCTGGAACTCTAAAGACCCAGCTCCAGCTCAGATCTCTTAGCTTAAATTCTAAAGGTGGAGGCCACATTTATTTCCACTCTGCATTCCTTGCTTCTAACACTATGTACTTTCAAAATGGAAAAATACTATTTTTCCAAACTGAGAAATGCCCATGATTAACCCTGCACTTTTTGTATATTAGCTTTAGGAAAAGGCCATAGGGAACAGACTGCTCAGAGTCCAGCTCTGGTGCCTCTCTGGAACCCTCCTTGAAGCATTACTGTGGGGTCAGGTTTTGTGAGATAAGAGAGAAAAGTCACTGAAGTCCTGGATCTCTGGGTGCAAAACATGTTTTCTGCAATGGCAATGCAAAAATGCAAAATGAAAACTATTTCAACTTTTGCTTAAGTGAAAAATATGCAGAAAAAAATTTAAGCAAATGGTACAAAAAATGGCTGACTTCACTGTCTTCAGTAACAGGGCTTTGATTAAAGTGTTGAAGAAATGTGGTGTGGAACTGGAATACGTACAGCATGTATCCTGTCTTTTTTTCTGAAGTGGGACTGTAATACTGATAAGCAGACACTGAACAGTGGATGTTTATAGCATGTCTTTGAAAAAAATTACTTTCAGCAGACAGACATGTCAGAGCAGCAAGCTGCAATCCCCCATTTATGGCAGACCTGCTGCAGTCGGTGTCCTGTAGCCACAGGAAGTCTGACCCACAGCACCAACCTCTGCAGGATTGTGGCCACAGCTGCCCTCACTCTGGATCCTTCTGGTCATTGAGAAGGGAAATGTTGTACTGTTTGGCTATAGCCTGCTCACTGCTGACAAGCTAATCTCTCGTGGCAGACTGCCTCTCCCTCTAACAAACACACTCAGGCTGTTCTTGCTGTTAGCTGAGTAAACCCTGCAGAGCTTGTATGTTCTGTATTTTGAACTCTGATATTAACAATTTTCTTTACTTAGGCTGCGGTGGAGCTGAGGGAACGTCAGTTCTTTTTTTTATTCCTATGCTGCTAATAATCTTCTCAAACTCCAGAGTCCTTTCTTGTTTTTATTAAAAATTGAATGCAGAAAAACAGATTTATATAATCCTCCAAAATTCATATAAGGAAATTAAATTGACACAATACCCTGTATTCTGGTGGAAAAATCTAATCTCAAGGGCAGTCCAAGGCAATCCCTTTCATGCCCACAAGTGCATGAGATGAATAACATCACTTCTTTCCCCTGTGCAGTCTGGCTATGGGCTTCTCCAGTCACTGTGCAAAGCCCTTCCGGGAAGCAGCAAGCTGTCAAGATCCTTTCTCGTTGAGCTAATGGCATCTGACTCATATCAGATGAAAACAGAGGATCCCTACTCAGATGCACCATGGCAATACCACTGAAAGCACGATAGGTAGATATTTATGTACCCTGACAATGACAGACTAAGGGGGCTGAAGACAGAGGATTGTTGATGAGAAGAATAAATAAATTAATTCAAAATTTTTAACAAACTCTGGTAGTCAGAAATGTTTAGCACAATTATGTCTCACCAGGATCTTTGGCTCAAGGCTTTGTCAAATACGGATATATTCTTGGTCCTGTCAGACCACTTAAGGGAGTGGAAGAGTTTTGTCTCTTTGCTGGAACTTGCCCTCTATGCAAAGACTCAAATATATTTGCAGGTCATGACATAAAAAACTATTACCCTGAAAAGTAGTCAGCCTGGGCAACAAGAATTGATACCTCATCATTATTCATTATTCAAGTTCAGATTTTGTCACAGAAGTTTATACCTCTAATAGGGAACCTGTCACAGAGCAAGGAAGACATGAGGCTGCAGGAGAAAAAAAAGGCAGGTTTTTATAATTAATTATGTTTTTCACTTGTCTAAATTTTGAGATGTCAGAATAAGATGTGAAATAGTCTTTCTCTTGTTTTGGATGTTTGCTGTTTATTATGGCTCAGCATTTCCTCTAACTGAAAATCTAGCAGTTAATGGGGGAGATTTAGTTGACAGTGAATGAGAGAGAATAATCATACACATACCATATACAATGTTTGCAAATGTAGTCAAATAATTTTTGTGTGTTACACTTTAAAAAAACTGAAGCAACAAACTTGACTAACAGAGCATTTGGTTTCCATATTTTTCCATAACTTTCAACTGTTTTAAGTTGGACACAGTAAATTTCCCTTGCTAATAATTGTGGCTTGTCATGTTTGAGCATACATTGGATCTATCTGGGGAAGAGAGGTTCTTACGTACAAGATTTGTAGGGGAGGAATAATAACAGCTTACAAAATGCAATGAACCACTGATGTAAAATCCTCTTATTATGTAATAAATGGTGAAAAGGCTTAGACAACTACTTTCACAGTCAGCTTCAGTTGTTTGTGAGCTTTATTTATGTTTTATTTCCCTGTGCAGGCTAGGAATAATCTCCTGCCTGATGAATGCGAATGGTCGGGATTAAGGGTTCTGAGGCAGGAAGGACAAGAGGAAATAGTGAATTACTGTCATATGCAGAGGTTTGGGCTGGTGCCAAGTGCTGTGCAGGTGCGAGATTAAGATGCAGTTCCCTATTTTTTCAGCAAGCTCTTCTGCCTGTGACTGTTTTTTTCTGTGTAGGTTACCTCTTTCAGGGGCTCAGCTACATCCCTGGGTGAAATACCTCCCTGACAGAATTCAAATGTACTATGGGAAATAGAAGAATTTTGTATAAAACTTCTCCTGTCGTTTAACAAAACACTAGATTCTCAGAGGTTGTCACAGCACTGGATGCTTTGTATATGTTACTCATCTAATTGGGTCTTTGCAAGGGAATTGCTCTGGCATCTCCACTGTATAAACCCACTTACTCTTAAGGCAATGATTTTGGGGTTAATTAAACATTCTGGTGATATATTTGTTAGCACTATACTTTATATTTATACCTATTTATAGCACTATACTGTATTTTTTTGTTAGCAATATACTTTATATACTTTATATTATTAACATTGCTTGAACAGAGATTTTATATGTTTCATTCCATTTTATAGTGCTATGACCGCCATTAACATCATCAGTCACATTCTTGTGACAAAAAGTTTGTGAATTTCAACTGAGAATACAAATTCTATAATTCCGTTGGTCAAGGAGAGATGTGGGGACTTGAAAAATCTACCCCATGCCAGTAGAAGACACATAAACACTTTTACTACATAATCCAAAGCACAAACTCTCAGTGATTTTGATAAATGGACATATTGCAGACTTAAGGCTTCTCTATTGCAACAGCTCTGTCGCTCTGTGCGTAACTACTATTGCAAGTACAAAGTTCTGCAAGCACAAATGCCTTAGTTCAAAAGTCAGGTTAAATTGAAGCCTTTTAGATAGTAAAAATACAGCAAAGACAATACTTTGAGAAACAGATAAATAATTTGAATCCTAATTTCAAAAAGTATTCAGGGCCAGGTCTGAAATAGGCTTAGGTATTGAAAAGATCAGGTTCACAACTGCAAAAAATGTCATTTAATTACCAGCAATTATCTGTTCTGACAGAGGGAGGAAAATTCCCTGTATAATGCTTGGAGAGAGTTAAATACTCAACATATATGAAAGAACCACACAATTTTCAATTAATTGGAAGGGGAAATATAGAAACTACCATTGAAGAGAAGGGAGTACTCACAATACCCAGCGTTTTGAATACAGTGTGCAGACTGGATGATTTAAGTCCTGTAATGCTGCAGAAAATATTATGAGGATGATACATGGAAAAATTGTATCCTGACATTAATATTTGTCAGGTCTTTCCAATTCTGGCCACAAGAATATTAATTTTGACTTCCTGTAAAGATATGAAACTGCAACTGTTCAGAAACTAAGGGCAAGGTATTCAAGAAAACATTCTGACACTAATTTTTGAATGCAGGAAAATGTAGATTTGATTCTTAATTTAAGGTTCAAAGAGGCCAGTAGCAACCTTGTTGAGTGTTGAAAATCTGTGCCTTGATGGTGCTGACAGTAGTTGCCTGGATGGGAGCAGGAGACCACAGATTGCTCTCCATGTGGAATTTTTTGCCTCCTACAAATACCTCCCCAATTGTCATGTGCTTAATACCTGCTGGAATGCTATTTTTTTGCCCCAAACCAAAGGTTTGGTTCTTTTGTGTTCCCTTTCTGTGCTACAGATACATGATGCAACAGTTTCGGGGTCACTGTGATCTACCTGCCCTAAATATATCAACATTTTTTCTAAAGAGTAGATCTGAAGCTCAGAATTTATATTTGATTAAATATAATTCAACAGCTCTGACTCTTTCAAAAACTAACTCAAAACATTTCTGTCCATGCCCTTGATAAGATTTTTTTTTTCTCAAACTGAGTATGTTAGAAACTCATTCCCTCCTTTTTGCAGTGAATGTATGCTGTACATTCCTGTGAGGCCCATTCCTTACCAAACGAGTACAAATGCTAATTGGAGGAAGTAATATTTTCCACAATGAGTGTGAGATACAAACACCTGCCAGAACCCTCCTGCTATACTCCACGTAAAATATGAAAAGTACTTGGGAGTTAGATAATCCAGTTCATCCATTTTCTCAAAGCTTTATTTAATTCCTTCTGACTGTACATAACAAAAGGATCTAGATTCTCTATTTTTGTCCTAATAAGACTGGTAAAGGTGCCCCTTTTTATATATGTACTAACTGTACAATATTTGCCTTCCTACCTTCTCTCCTTGAAATACATTCTTTGTTTTCACAAAGAGCCAGAAGTGTCCCCAGGTGACAATGGAACATCCCTTCCCATTGACTTCTGTGGGAGCTGGGAATAAAGCAGACCACCCAGAATAAGAATTTTGAAGAAAAGGCTCTCTTCACTTGAAGAAAAGCTTATTACAGGCTCCTTTCCAAGTAGGAAGTGACCTTTAAAATTAATCTTTAGCAAACCACTCACGCATCACTAACTTAAACAAACACTATAGTCTTAGCTAAACCAGGGAGTATATTTCCTTCCTGCTGATTTGTTCCCAATTACTGTTGTAACAGAGGGAAGTAGAAGATCCTCAAAGGAAGTAAGCAACAGATGCAAGAAAGTTATTACAATTTGTGTAAACATTATCCTGGAATAAACCAAGCATTAGCCAAATTAGGGGCATCAATCATATTCATAACCAATCTTTTTGTACAGCAAAACTGATCTGTGTCACAACACGCTTTTCCAAAACAAAGGATGGGGTCTTATAAAGTCCTGAAGTACTTTTGCTTGCTCTGAGTGCACTAAAAATTGAGAAATGCCCTGAAATGGATGCCATTCAGCATGCAGACTGTGGCCTCTCCAAGCTGCCTAGAGTGAGATTAATACTCATAAATGCCCTTCCATTTACACAAAAAATTGCAGTTCTTTTTCTGTTCAGTAATATTCAACCTTTTTTAAAACAAGGTACATTTAGGCAAAAATTATTAACTTTCTCCGAAAATTTAAAATTGGTTGAAAATTTGTGGAAGCAAATGGAAACATACCAAAACATTACTTTTCAGTACCTAGGAAATATTTCTATGGGATACATGAAAACTCATTAGGAAAGGCTTTTGTAGTCAGTAGACTGAAACTCACTATGAATCCTTCAGATGTCCCCCGGGATATGTTTTTTTTCCAGAGTGAAATAAAACAAGACTTACAGTGGCTTTTTTTTCCTGCAGTATTACCTACCATGGACATCTCTAAACTCACACATGAATTTCTCTGAGACTCTGAACTGTCAGAAGAAAACTACAGATTAACATACTGTATTCAGATCACCCCTTCAGCATAGGCACAACTATGATCTTGTATTTGCTAAAAAGCTAAATCAGTCTTTACTAAAATACAGGTCCCACACCAAGCCCCACCTATGCATGGAAAATTTTAGTGCATGTATATGAAGAAATATATATCTATACTAGTAAATCAAACAGGTTCAGGCCCATTCTCTAATCAGCAGGCACAGAACAGTCCTTGTCAAAACGATTAAATTCCTTTCATTTGAAAAAACAGGATAAATGGAAAATACCTATGTGGTTGGCCCTGACTTGGGATGCCGGGATGCTTGGAATGAGGCTAATTGTGTGCCAGGAGGCAAGGGCAGACCTCGCAGCTGAACAGAAAGTGTATTCCCAGACACTGATTTACCAGGCTAAAGCTTGTATTTATTTTGCATCTTCATAGCTATATTTGTTTTAAAACCAAACCCCATTTTGTGTAATGCCAGTTTTAAATCTGAAGTGTAGCCATGAAACATTATGCATTTAATAACAAACGTACAAGGCCCATTGCTTTTGTTGAGTACAGTGGCTGAATTGTTACTCTGACTGTAGCACTGAACCAGGTTTCTTCCTTGCTGTTCCCTTTGTGTTTCTCATTTTATTGATTTGATTTGGTTCCATTTTTTAAAGATATTCAGGATTTCTACCTCTTTTTTTGATCTCTTTACCAAAGCAAAAGCAATCACAAAGCACGGTGCGAGCCTGTGTATGAGAGTACACCCATATGTATTTGACAAGCATTAAGTTCTTGCTAATGTGATAGGAACAGGCAGCTGAGGAAAACAAGTCGATCCTGTGAGCCTGTGTAGTTATGCCTGAGTGGAGGCTGCTTCAGGCGCTATTGTGTTATTAGATGACAATTAATGCAAAAGGAAAATTTGCCCTTCTAATTCCCAAATGAACAGGAACCTGGATCTCCAATAATGGGAATATCATAGGAAGCTGAGAACTGTCAGTTTGGGTACTAGTAGGATTCTTCATTTGGCTATCAAATCCTGTTTCACAGTGTTCAGTGGTGATGCCACAGCATTGCTTATCTAGGCTGACCACTGCACATGAGGACACTGCAATTTCTCACTTGACTGAAGATGTGTTCACCACAGTCCAAGAGATAGGTGTCAATTATCTATAGGTCACTAGCTTAAAATATTCTGGGCCATGTGTAACCAAACACTAAAAAGCCACAAAATCAAAACAATTTGCAGCTGCTTAGAGCACTTGTGAAATAACAAAGAAGTCCTGGTCTGGTGAGTCAGACTGTCACATTGAGATACCTGCCACCACAACTGACACTTTGGGTAAATGGTTCAGAAAACAAAAGGTTGGGAAATACACGACCTTTCCTACTTTGTCTGAGTTAGAGAACACATGGCATGCAGAAAACATGAGAGAACTATAGGAGAGTCAAGGTAACAAAAACTGAAGTGTTCCTCTCTATCTTAAAGGACCTCAGGTCTTACATTCCAAGTCTGAAGCTCCCATAAATGAAGATGATTATCTGCTTTGTCAAGCAAAATAATTAGTATTTAAATAGCATCTTTCTTATATATAGTTTTTTTGTTTTAATCAGTCTGAGCATATTTGCCTGTGACACAAAATTTTATTCTCCTGTCTAAATTACAACCCTTGAAGTAAAACATAAATACAGATTTTTCTGAAGCTGCCATTGCTGTTAATTGACCTGTTGCCCAGGTGAGATGAATGACTTCCCTTTACAACTATCCAAGCTGGATAGGACCACAGAACATTTGACACAACTTGCTATCAAGAAATTTCGAATTTCTATACATATAAAGTGAAGGAAAGGGCAAAAAGCCAAAATACCTTGGGAAATGGCCCTTCCTTTGGGAAGAGGCCGTGACTGACCTCGCCAAACCACTCAGTTGTTAAGCCTGTACTGAACAAGCCAAGTGCTGAGTTTCCATGCAGGATCTGAGCAACCTAGTTAACAAACTGTCAACAAACTGTCAACAACTGCTTTCTAGGGTAGGTAGTTTTCAATTGTGAGGCTCCTGCTGCTTTTGTAGGTGACTCTATCCCATCCACAGCTTATGAAATAGGACAGACATTGTCCTGGAAACTTCTGCAACTTTTGGCATTTCTACCTCCCATCTTCATAACTTCTTGATGGGAGATGTCATGAACTGCATTGTTCTACCAACTTTAGTCTTCTCATCCCTAGTATTCATTATATTTGCAAAATTCTTGAATAAATCACTAAGGTCACAGAAAGTCCCTACTTTTGTTTCTAAGAACACCTTGGCAGTGGCATAAAAAATATCCTGAAAACCTCTCTTTCCTTTATTAAAAATGTGAGCAGTACCAATATTTTTCAGGTATTTTCACCAGGTGAGAGGGATGTGGTTTTTGTGGCTACCACTAGGGAAGCCCTGATAAAAGGCAAGGATAAATGGGGAAGTCAGCGAAAGACTTTTTTTTCCTTTATAATACCTGTTACTCTCAGGAGTAGCTCAAATTGGATAATTAAGTAGGTCCACAGCTTTAGACTACTCTTTAACTATCCCTCATTACTAGATATCTATACGTCATCTACAGAAGTACCTACTTGCTTCTATGTAACCTGTTCTTATCAAACCCCTTTCTCTGTCCCAGGAAATAAGGACTTGTGTTTAAATATCCTAGACGTAGGTTTTGCAAAGAGGCCAGATATCCGTAAAGACCTTCAGCTGATAATGGAGGTGATAGCACATCCACTTTACTATAACTGGAATGGAATTGTGATTAGAGTTATGCATAGAATAGATTAGATTAACTTTATGTTTATTTAGCATCAGTAAAAGCTCATGTCTTAATAAAGCAGTCTCTTGTGGCAGTTTTTTTCTTTTTTACACGTATTCACTTTATTTTTAATCTTAACCTCATATTAAAATCAATATTTTTTAAGGAAACTTCAAAAGAATATTTTTTCAATTAGAAAAACTCTTATTAGCCTCATCTTTTTTCCCCCTACAATAAATAACATTTTATAGGCCAATTCTGAAATACTAGGGGAAAAAAGGTCTCAGTTATGCAATTCAGTATATTTTGGGAGCACAAAACATTTTTTTCATACACAGTTACACTTTAACTGAGATGTTTTCCTTCCTTTAGCATTATAAAGGCATAGATTGTTAGGACTGAAATTGTCCAGATACAGGAGAGATGTATTAGGAGAACGGGCCTGTGGTTAGGGATCTCCTATCTGTGAGGCAGGAAAAAATAAAATAAGAAACAGGGATAAAACAACTGACATTATCACAATCAGAACAGATAATTCAGCTTGACTTATTCTTCCTTTGTTCTATGTTTAAAAACCATTATAAAGCATTTTGAAAGTTTTGCAACGCAGAGTTATTCCTATAAAAAATACTTCGGACTTTTTAAAATAGTGCAATATAAAATTGCACTTTACATCTGTATTGCAATATAAATAATGAGAACTTAAATAATATACTGGACTTCTGAACAAATTAGATCTGGGCTTTACCTAGACCAGTGCTAAAATACAGTAATGACATTTAAAGAAAGAGATCAAAAATGTATTAGTCTAAATACATGTTCTTACTCATATTACCTTATGACAAATCTTGCTAATATGCAAATTTAGGCTAGACATGTAGATATGTAGTTGTGAATTTATATTTTCATTTGATTTTGGCAGGTCTTTTTTTGCAAAAGAATGCTAACTTAGGGAGCAAATAAAGATAGAGATTGCTTGTAACTTCCACTTACTTGCCTTTGGGTTTGATTGGTGCATTGTGCTCTAGGATGACCCTCCTTGAGCAGGGAGGTTGGACAGGATGACCCACTGTGGTCCCTGCCAACCTGACCCATTCCATGTTTCTGTGATTCTGTGATGGGAGCATATTGTTATCTAGTATATAAATTCGTGCTTTGTAAACCTAAAACTTTTTCCAATGCTGTTTGAATTGTAGAATGAAAATTGTCAAATTTGGTCTCCCAAAGAGAGATGGAAAAATGAACTAAATACGAGCTTTTGCTCACAGATCCAGGATTGCCTTTCTTAACTGGAGATTATATAAGGAAATACAAATCCTAACATTAAGTCTTCATTCTTCAAGAGAAATACTTCTGCCATCCAAAACTTAAAAGCTGAACTTCCAAATTCTACCTAACGTGATGAAGACGGAGGGACAATTCAGAGAACAACTCCTTCCCTACAGTTCAGATACAGATTTCTTTGACTTGGATGAGCCATTCTGCAGAGCTGACTCTTTCTTGGTGTTGGCTCCAGGAAGCAGCTAGGTGGCCACCTGAGACAAAATTACTCACTTTGAGGCATTTGTAAAGGAGGATCCCATACTGAGAAAATTACAAGTAGAAAAAGTAGCTGGGCTTTCACCAACACATTCAGCATAAAATCTACTTTACAGAAACTCTGCCAGAAAAAGAATTGCCTCCATTTTTTAATTTCCTTTTATAGGTTTTAAAATATTGATTTGTCAGAAAAAGAAGAAACTTTTGTTCACCCAAACAGAACAGTCAATTTATTTTTTCTTTTTTTGATTTAATTTACTTCAACCATGTGCATTTTTAATGTTAGTTTACATACTAAACATACTGCATGTAGGTTTTTTTTTAAAGGAAGTACAAGACCAACATCATTTAAAAAGTATGCAAATCAAACTAACTGCAATGTGTGCTTTATTATGATTCAGAAAGCACAAAACTACTCATGCAGTGAGATTAAAATTGAGACCTGCTCCCTTTTTTCTCTCTGGTTCTTAGTGAAAATTTCAACCAATATGTTTATTGAAATGGTACCAAATTGTACCACCTTAGTGCTTTCCTAAGTTCATCTGACTCTTACTTCTGGTCTCTATTTGATAGTTTAACCTTCATGCCAGTATTAAGGTTAATCAATTTCGCCTCTTAAAACAGATTTTGTTCCTGCTTTCAACTGTCTATACTGAAAGAAAACAAAAAACTGAACGTTTTCCTTATTCTGCTTGAAGTAATGTTTGTGACTTTGAACCTTTTCCTTTAACAGAACATTTCTTTATGTCTCCCAGAATTTTGCTGTCAGCTTTCTCCTGCATAGAGATGATGCTCTCTGCCAATGCGTTTACTCCTCTCTCTCTGCACAGACTAAACTAATGACACACTGTTCTACCTGTTATTGTGGTTTCTCTCTACTTTATTGATTTAATACATTTTTTTTGGCCTCAAGAGGGGGACAGTATAACAGTGTGAGATATGTCACAGTCTTGAAGAATAAAACCATGAGCGTGAAAACAAGAATGACATTTTTTCCTGATCTGTGCTGAAATACTAACTCATTTGTCCTAAGCAACCCTCTCTTAAGATTACTTTTCTGTCTTCATTTTTCCATATGTCAACTGAGGATAATGTATTTTGTCACAGTGAAAATTTGGATAATTAGGGCTTTTAATGCAAGCCTTATGGAATAATTTGGCTTACATTTCTAGCAATCAGGGAATCAATAGCCTCAGGTTTCAAATATCCTAAACCGTTATTTTTTGAACTCTAGCAAAATAGCAACATCATCAGAACAGTTGGATGGATTGACTCTTAATTTACCATATGAGCCAAAATTAAATGTTTCAGTTAAATAAAATATTTTCATCTGGATATTTTTTTCTTTACACTTCTTTTTCTTTTGTAAAGAAGCACTGAGCTGAAATTGGAAATGCTATTTTGAAAATAAAAGCTAACATATGCTTTGTGCCCTGAAATTCATCTCTCAGTGTACGTGTCATTCCCATTTGGTGTATAGACTCTGACATTCCTGATCTGCAGTTTAAAAATAATAGCATTTAATAAGAAAATTTTTAACATGTTAGTCCAAAAGAAGATTAAGATTTTATTAGTTCCCGGAACAATAACAACTTAGGAAGAGTTTTCTTTTTGTTTGTGACTGAGTCACTTTTGAGTGATTATTGTAATGCTGCTGGATTACAGTAATCACTGTTGCACGATAGGGCAACTAAGGGCTTTATATAGTTTAAGTCCAAATAGATATCATGTTATTAAACAACATATACAACAAATAAAACAAACAACTGTGTCATGCCTCACAAGGAACATCAAGATATTACCAGCCTGAACATTTTCCATCCACGCTTCAAGTTTCGATTGAAAGCAGGCATTGAGTTCCTAAGTGAGATGGTGTCAGAGTGTCCATCAAATCCCCAGGACTACCTTTCATACAGAACTGGGCCAACATTACCCACAATCACATTTGGGTGAGGTTGGGACGCGCAGTCTTGGGGGATTGTTGACAAGGCTGGGGCAGCATCCCATGTCATACCCTGGTCTCTATCCCAGGGTGCTGAGGGAACTCTGCATTCTCCATCAGCAACTGACTGCACAACACCTGCCACGAAGGAGGTCACAGTGCCTTACAAACAACATTGCATCTCTGCAGATGGCCAGATTCGGGCTCATAGGAAGGCAGCTGCTGAAAAGATCCTGTGTCGGAGTGGCAGGGAGTGAGCTCGTCATTATTGGATCAAGTGTATTTATTTTTGCCAGAATTTGTATGATTCATGCATTGCTTTTCTACTGTTGGAAAAAAATGTTCAATAAGTGAAGACTGTCTCTGCTCCTTGACTCCAGCCCAGCATCTAGAATATTCCCATTTTAGAAACTCCTGTATTTCCTGAGCTCAGGGGACAGAGTTCTTAATGATGCAAGGTAGACAGCACAGGTGAGGAAAATAGGAAGATGAAAATCAATACACAACTCTCCACAGGCTAGTGCTCTAATTTGCTAAAGTCTTCGTGGGGAGTGAGATATGAATAGGGTTTTACTAACAGACATTTCTAAGTGAGAAATCAGAGTCTGTGTCAGTTTTGAATATGCAAAGATATTAATTCTTCTAAGAGTTGGTTTATTTCTAAATGCACTGCATTTTTAATTAATTCTAAATAGACTTTATTTCATTCATTTTTTGAATGACAAGGTTCAGAGATAGCACAGGGCCTAGACACCTGAATACATCAGCACAGGAAAATCAATGGCTCTGGAAAAGCCCTTAATCCCTCTGCATACCACACAGCCAAAATCAGGCGGCTCAAGGGGGCTTGGAAAGGACCAGGTGCCATAGGGATATGGCTAAACTGGCTGTGTTTTGGAATCATGGGTCTGCAGTGTCACTTCATTCTCTTCCAAAACATCTCCCTCAGAGTTTCAGAAATGCAGCCCCATGCATTAGGAACAGAAGGCAGGGCTGCTATCTCTCTCATCCAGCACTGCTTTGAAGCATCTTGTGGGTACAATATTTTGGCCAGTTCCTTGCCACCTCACAAGAAACTGTGAGTCACAGTGCTAACTGCAGTGAGAGGGTGTTACTGAACCCTGCACTCAAGGCTGCCCTAACACAGTTCACATAACATAGCAATAGTCTGTTATATACAGAGACATGAGAGCAGGGACATAGGTCAGCTCTGATATGAGCCTGGTGGGCCAACCACTCAGAAATATTCCCTTGCTTTTGCTCACTTGACAGGGTCAGACAGATTTCATATTCTTTCATGCACCTTCTCAAAAGGAGTGGCAGGCAGTAATTTCTATCTAGGCTAGTTCATAGCCCAGCTCCTGTGACTGAAGGTCTTTTTTCGAAGATGGAAACATGAACTTCTTCCTGAAGGGGAAAGTAATGGACACCTAAGTTTGTATATAATGTGGTTTCTCTCCCCCTGTGCACTTTAAAATTTAGTGGTCACACTGTTATACTACAGAGCCTGCTTTTATACTTTAGTATTAGGATTAGGTATTATCTTGGACCTAGCTATTTAACTCTGTGAAAACCAAGGTGCTTCTGCACAGAATGAGCTTTCTATCATCTCAGTGTTTCTTAGTCACAACTCAGCTCCATCGGTGTGTAGAGACAGCCAGTTTGAGATATTTGCTGGCTTCTTCGCTATTGCATCCCCAGAGCTGTGGGCCCAGCCTCCCCAGGTGTGTCAGTCCCCGTGTGATAGCTGCGCCAGCAGCACTGGCAGTGCAGGAACACTGAGCAGCCACCTGGACAGCCTCAGCAGGGCACTCACTGCTGAGCTACCAGGATGAGCGACATGAGGTGTAAGGTTTGCACTGCTGCAGTTCTGAGCCTTGCAGCCATAAGACCCAGGCTGCTGGTTTTTCGGTTTTTGTCCTGCATGTCACAGCTTGTGGATGCAGTAGCTGTTGTTGGTGTGGTGTTGAACCATGTCTGCTCCATGCTTCCCTATGTAGTATAGAGGACACCAACATTTCAATAACCCTACACTGTGGATTGGATCTTACTTCTTGGACATTGTCCTCACTGAGTCATCTCCTGTTTTTAAAAACAAGGCCAGATTATGCCAATGGCCAGTACAACACTCCAGTAATAAGTCTCTAACCACCCTGGCATGTGGAACAACTGACAAATGCCATGGACTTCAATTTTATTAACACCTGCTAACACGCCCTGTGTGATTGCACTGAATTGTCCCAGCTGACTTTGGTAGGACTATTTACCACTAAAGCCTTGCTTGATTTTTGCGGGAGATGCAATGTCATTGGCCAGAAGAAACTAAGAAAACTGCCTGTGAGGAATTGCAACACAGTACAATCGTATTCACTTATGAATTAATTGTGCCAAGGTGTGATTTAAAAGGCTAGTTTCTCTCCCTATTCAAGTCAGAACAGCTATCTGTTGACAGCAAAATTATGTTCATGGTGACCTTTATAAAATTGTTGAGATTTTCTGTCTTTGTGCCCATGACAATGAGGAACGATTAAAGCTCTGAGGTAAAAATATCCAAAAATATTTTAAACCTAGTGTCTTTCAACCCTCTCAAAAGAGATGCAATATCTGCAAAAGTAGGAAGCCTCTTCATCTGCTTATCTTAATCAGGAAACTATTTGACCAACTGACCTATGCCAAGATCACTGAAAAGAACAACTCCGTATCATTTCCCTGGGCTTGCTTCCCAGCCCTCGTATTTTTGTGAGTGTGCTGAATTTTCAGCAAGATTTTAGTACATAGTGACTTTAACAGATGCACATTCAGACTTTCATAGGAGTGCATATTGTAACCAGCCTAAAAATACATGCAGAACTGTGCTGAATTTTCTCAAACAAAAGCTTTAAAATGTCATGTCATACCTTATCATATGAGACAGCCTTCAACTACTGAAGTAAATGTGCCCTCTGCAATGTCCTCAGATTTTTTTTTCTTCCTTTTGTGTTTTTATTTTGTAAAAAAAAAAAAATGCTGTTACAGTGATGCACAATCCCTGTATTTCTCCTTGGTAGTACAATTAATTTCATGTACAGGCACAGTCTGAAAAAATGAAACGAACTGTTTTCCACTGATTTTTTAATTCTTATTCTCTATACATCTTTTCCAATATCAACCCCCTTCCCATCCCAAAGGGTGCACAGGGCAAGACAGGCCAGAGCAAAGGGCATATAAAAGTGAGACACAGGGCATGATATGGAGGAAGCTGTGAATAGAGGCAAAAGATGCCAGGCTGCAGGTGGCTCTAGCCTCAGGCTCTTTTGTGAGAATTAATGCAGATTTTGATAGATCAGCAGAGTGTGTGGGGCAGCCACATGGGGTTCAGAGGTTTGATGGCATTTCTCTCTTCCTTCTTCCAGAAGATAACAATTCATAAATATCAGTAATCGAAAGTGGGTTAATCAAGTGCTCTGAAAAGACCTTCAAAGGAAAGGGAATGGAAGGACAGTATATTTAAAAGTGATAAATATGGAAGCAGCAAAAAGCTCAGAGAAGCAGAGCAGCTGAATGTCAAAGCAGGGAGATGAGGGCACATTAGGACTACTGCGTTAGAAAATGAAATTTGCAAACACCTACAAAGAGTCAGTGAAAAAAGATATTTTTAAAAAGAAGTAAACGGCTCTAGCATAAAGTAGATGATGATATGAGCAGCTTTCCTTCTTCTGGAAAAAGAAAACTTTGTCTTGAAAAGAGCCCTGAAGCAAGTAAAATAGAATAAATATGCCAATACCTTTTTATAAAAATTGAAAGCATATGTGTTGTGTTAAAGCATACATTTTTAAACAAAACTTAACTTATAGAGATCTTTGCACTGAAAGGCAAAACTTGGGCCAGTTGGAGACTTAGCTGGTAGCAATGATTGAAAGACATCTGCACAGTTCCACTGGGGTCCAAATTGGGGAGCTTCCTTCTCTGCAACACCAAAACTCCATTGCAGCATTGTGTGGGAGGCAGAGCTGTGTTCCTTCCACCAGCCCTTGAAGGAACCCACAAGAAGGGTCTTCTTCAGGTCTTGTGCTTTTTTTCAAAAGTATTTCAGTTCTTCCCTGGTCCTGTAGCACCAGCATGACATAGAGGTTCAGCTGTCTGACTTTGTGTGTACTGTGTGTGCAAATTCAGATCCACACTCACCAGTTGCCCACTGTCTGCTTATATATGGGATTGAAAAGCCGTGGTGCAGGACCCCTTCACGCCAAAAGAGACCTGGAACACTGGGCTGACACCGGCTGCACTCAGGTCCTCCCTCTGCCCTGGAGACAAAGTCAGGTCACTGTTGCTACACAGAAAACAGCTCTGGGTCTGACTGAGAAGGGTGTTGATGTTGCCTGCTATGAGACAGATGGGAACTGTAGCCCTTGGACATGAACATGCCTCCAATGAGAAATGTGAATATACAGAGTCAAATTACCCTCAGCGATTTGAAGCCCCATAGGGTTCAGAACATCCAGTCACATTCAATCACTTTCAGGAGTCAGCAGACACAGCTGCACATCTCAAGACAAGAAACTTTAATGCATTTTCCATAGACACGGGGGAGAGGAGGGAGAAGGGGATGTTTTGTCTGAAAATCCTTGTCTCAGGTGATACTTTTAAAATGTGCCTCCGACGTACTCCGAGACTGCCTCTAGCACTGCTGCTGGGCTGCGGGGAAGTGATTTGTACTGGGAAGTCTAGATCTAAATGCACTCCTTTATGAGCAAATGAAACTTAATGAAAGTGCCAATTAAGAAATTTATAGCCTTATAAAAGCCTGGCCAATACCAAACTCAAATCTCGCGTAGACACACTGGAGTGCATACATTAAAATATTAATGTGCCACTGTCCAGCTCCTTTTGCTCCTTGCTCCATTTAAATCTTCCTCCTGAACCAATCTTAATGTGTCCTCACTCGGCCTAAGATAAAGTATTATTCAGGCTCAGCATTGGCCCACGTTACGTCTAGTCTTTAAGTTTCCACTGGTTTCTGACCCAAGGCATTATGTGTCTCCATCTCACTGTTACTTACTTCAATATTTATGGCATCCAAAGCTGGATGTCTCAAAGTTGCTTAACGTTCAATTCCACTCCCATAAAACTTGGAGCCCCTCCTTTGGCAAACAGGACAGCTTGTCTACCGCTCCTCCCACCTTTCCACTCAAATGGTGAGTGCTGCTTTGCTACCGAAGAAGTCAGTTGTTTTAATGCTCAGTGAAACTTCTGATTCAGCTCTGCATGGGGAGCTTAAAACACTTTTATATTTCTTTACCACTTGAGAAAGAGCACCAGAGTAAAATGGGTTCTCCTCCCTGCTGACTCTCACTAATGTCACCAATTTATCACTTCACCAAGTGACTCACAGGCCAATTTCTAGGCGCTGTCACTTGGCCCCTTGGTGGGAAGGCAAGAGCCTCCTGCTAGAGCAGCATTCCCAAGCAAGTTAATCACTTGCTTGGGAAACTGTTTTTGCTTCATTCACTTTGTGAGCTTTCTTTTCATTTAGTGATTTGGCTCATCTGTAATACCACCTCTATGTCCTTGTATTAGTTCTTATTCCCCATTCCTAAGCAGACAACTAACAGACAGTTCTTCCAGCATTGGCTGCAGCTATCACAGGTCTGATACGCATATACCAGATCCATTCCTTTATGTCCTTCAAAGCATTTAAACATCCTGACTGTGACTGTTTTCTATTGCACCAATTATCCCTCTTCCTTTAGTGAAAAAGTTGAGACAGTAACTAGTATTTACACTGTAGGAACTGCTGCATATGAGCAAGAGCATGATATTGTGGTATTCAACTATTAATTACTATTATAAAAATGTTATGATATCTAGATTTCTATTGCACTTTCAAGTTCTTCAGTATGCTGCTCATTTCGCCTTACTTTTTGGTCCTTGGGCAAAACTGTTATCATGAGAAAGGATTTATTAATGAACTAGTAAAGAATTGTTTATTCGCGATATACATTGTCTCGGGATTTCTGAAATGTCATTTTGCAGTTTCTTCAGCCTGTTCCTCAAAGACCTGAAAGTTTTTGCACCCCACCAGAACGGGCTGCCCAGGTGAACATATGTGAGACTGGGGCAGTGTGGCAACCACTGTATCTCAGAACTGGTCCTGTCCTCCAGCCAGATCTGGGCTCCAGAGCAAATTCAGGTGATGCCCAGAACAAAATTATTTTCCTCTGGAGGGTACATACAAAACTGGGGGAGGTGAAAATTATCAGGGGAATCAAGCATAAGACTGTCCTTAAAACCAGAACTTGGAAAATTTGTGTTTTGAACTTGCAAATCATGGAGGACAAGCTTCTTTATAGAAGTGTATCGCTGTTTGTTACATACTGAGCCACTGAGAAAAGAAAGAGCTAAATGGACATGATTCACATGAGCAGGAAAGGCAGGAAAAGGATGGATTTATAAGCAATCAGTACAGTCTGCTCTGTATTTGATGTTGCTGAAAAAGATTGAAGAGTTCATAACTGTATGTGAAAAAGGTAAAATTCTCTAAAGGTGTGTTTATACAGATTAAAAAATGGTGTCACTTTCTTCACTGCTTATTGCCAGTCACTGCCATTTGGGATGTTTCCATGTGAACATTTTATTCCTACCAAGTGTTGCCCCAAACCCTCACCATATTCCTGTCCTTGCTCTTTACCATTATCAGAAGTATCAAAAGGCAATTTTCAATCATAGTGGAGCAACAGCCAGCTTCCGTCCTGCATTCACTGGGAATTTGGTTGCCGAGACCTTGCCTCCAGTTCATTTCCACAAAACTTAACCATATTGCAAATCAGGTGCAGAGGTTTCGTTACTTTCCTCCTCAGCCTTTTTTTTTCTGATTTCATGTAAATGATCATTTTCACAACAGGTATGGAAGATTTAGATCACAAGTAGGAAATAACTGTCCAATTGCCATGGGGAAATGGCATCCGATATGTGCACTATGTGGAAAAAAAAGCAAGAAACCTGTATTTCCACAACAGCAGCTTTGCAAAGAAAATTCTGGGAAATTTAAACAGCTGCTTTTTTCTTGGTATTTTAAATTTTATGTTCAAATTTCATCCAGGTGGTGGGAGAAACAACTAAACCAAAAAAATAAGCAGAATTTTTGAAACATGATCTAAACTAAAATAGCAGCAGTTTCAGAAGGACAGACTGAAGATTAGAATAAATGCAAGAAATAAACAGATCAGTCTCTGAGTTTTTTACTTTTGCTCCTGTAGGTTGTTGCTCTTCTGCTATGCACAGGTCTTCATACAAACTGCACAACAGGGGCTTTACACAGCATTACCAACAATTTTTGAGCACCAACCACAGCTTTTGTCATTTCACAGGTCATTACAAATGAGTGATTATACAGAGACAAATGTCCACATCATGCTCCATTCTACACATGTAAGTTAGTTAACATTATTTTTCTTGCCTGGGCTGAGGGATGCATAGATCAGAGGGACCTACTGCTTACTATTGCTTAATTGGCAATCAGTGTTGATTTCTTTGAAAGTGAGTAGCAGTACCTTTCCCCCACTAGTTCACATTAAAGAAACTTAGTTAAATCTTCCAATACTTATAGCGAATTTATGCCTTCCTGCTTTGCATTATTTTCTAGCTAGTAGATTTTAGCTATTTTTCTCCTCTTTTTTTACTAGCAATTTCACATTTTGTCTAATATGAAACTGGGTCTCAAAATTAGACATAAAGTGGGCAGAATCAGGCATATTTAAAACTAAGATACGAACACAGTGAATTGCTTAAAGGAACCATTATATGAACATTGAAAGTGGCTTGGAAAATAAGGATTCTGAACTCAGAATTTAACGATTTCCTAAAAAATCTCCTCAATGCTCTGTAGTTCAAAGTGAAAAAAAGAGTAAAGTAAAAATACTGTCTTAATTTCTGAAAGCTGCTAAAATTTTCACATCTGTGAGAGGTCATAGGACCCTACAGACAAAAAATACCTTGCAATAATTTTACTAAAATCAGTTATGAACATATGGCAACAGCTTGCAAGGTATTGATGCAATTTTGGCACACCAATTTATAGTGAACCGGGAGCAATTTTATCAGATAATGGCGTTGGTATTCAATAGTGCTCTTAAGATGGCAACACACACTATTTAAAAACAATGGCTGGAGAATCATTAAACATTTCTTTTAGCTTTTCTAGAGATTCATAAACTGAAGCAAAAGATGCCACCTACAACACCATTACTTTTCCTAGATGAAAATGCTTGAGTTCTATTGGAATGCGCTAAGCTCATCCTGATACAGAAGACACGTGAAGGTTACATCACTGAAGAGAAAGTGGGGGTGCATTTTACTGCTGAAATAGTATCATAAACCTGGTGATTTTCTCCATTATGTTATACGAATGCAAACTCTTGAATTTAAAGCTGATGCTATTTGCTTTTTAAAGAACGATTATATTTCTGTGTCATTTACAGTTCCATTAAGGCATATTAGGGCAGTAAAATAAACTGTTTTTGAAATCCCAGTCAAAGGCCATGGTATTTATTGCCTGTTTCAATATCCATCCATGCATTGATTTTTTATGTCTGTTGGTGAAGGTCTACCACTTGTTTATATAGTACCTGGCCACCAGATACAGAGAGGCAGTATCTGTCTTGATAGAGGAATCCTGAAGATTATTTATACAGCAACTAAACAGTATTCCAGATCCTTAGTTAAACTAAATCAGTTAAGCCCCATCAGGCACAGTGAAGACATAATGATTTGTGTCAGATGGGAACTGAGCTTTTCTCAACCTCATTCTTTTTAAGAAAAAAAAAAGAAAGACCCAAACTAATCTCCAGCTGTGCATCATAGCAGGAGCAGGTTGTCTCCAATTGTCCAGACTGAGGCCAAGCTGGGTGTTTATAAAGGCTCCTGTATGTCGCAGGGCTTTAATTTCTGAGGAAACCAGGGCACTCGGGACTGGTGTGTACTCAAGTCTCATGCCAGCGTGGAGTTCGGAGACGGCCAAGGTGTATACTCGAGAGCTCACTTGGGAGCCCAGACACAGCAACTGCTGGCAGCACAGTGGTTTAGCACACTTACTCATGTCATTATACGTACGCTCTTCTCTCCTTTCTCCAGCAGCTTGACAGTGTATGGGATCTCATGGATTATTTCCACTGAGAGGCAGGTAGCAGGATTTTCTGTGATGCAGCCCTGCTCGTCAATGACGTTAAACCCCATTTCTCAATGCAAACATTGAATGGCTATGAAGATAAATAAATTTTACTTATTCTTTTTCATGGGAATTGATGTGCTGTGAGACAGTGAGGTGGCTGGCAGTCATCACTGCCCTTACAAAAGTCTCCTGCAGCACACTCTGTGGCAGGTCCAAGGCCCCAGTCTGTGCCTGTGGGAGCCAGTGAAAGGGACAGACCCCGAGAGAGCTCCCCAGGTTAAAGTGACTAAAAAAGCCTCCCCCAGGATGCCCTGTTGTGTTACGGAAATGTATCCCAGTTCTGCTTCCCCAGTTCGCCTCTCCACCCCCTTGTACCTTGCCTGCTCCTTTGGAAAGTTCTCCCT
>VZTD01000742.1:0-71843 GCA_013397725.1 Rhagologus leucostigma | reverse complement strand
GAGGTCGTAGCACCCCACCAGAACACCCCCCGGATCACGACATATGCCCACATGAGAGATGGTGGATTCATAACTCAGAAACCTGCAGCATGAGGGAGTCCCAGGCTGATCTTGTGTTTCTGCTAAGTCTGTTTTCCAGGGAAAACTTTGCCCATGGCTTACTAATTGCTTTGGTGAGAGGGCTGCAGGGTCTGTATTTGGGAGGCGTAGTCATTTAGCAGACTATGTGTGACTAGTGGGAGAACAAACTTGCAGCTAGTGGCATTGAAGTTGCTTCTTGTCCTGTATGCTAAGCCTGAGTTAAGAAGGGTTTTTAAGCCAGGGACAGGCACAAGAAGAGAGTGGGTAGCAAGTCAGGTCCAAACGCTAGCCTCTAGATACAGAAGGTGAAGATGGCAATAAAGGTAGATAGGGAGGTCTCTATCTTACAGCAAGATTTAAAGTTCTGCAAAAGGCATTTCATTCACTTTGAATGGTCAAGTAAGTAATGGACTGCACGCTTTTCATTAGTCAGGTCATAAAGAAAGCTTTCTCTCCTTGATGCTAATGTGTGGAAGAGAGGTTGCACCACAGATTTCTGGTAATAAGACTGGAATCAACGTACCTTTAAATAGCACTTACAACAACACTTACACTGCCACCACATCATGACCGGAGGCTAGGACCTCCATGGCTCCCATAGTCTGTGAACCCAGATTTACTAATATAGGGAGAAGAAAAAGAGGGAGTATAGTGTCAGATAAAAGAGTAAGAGGTAGAAGAATTCAATACAAAGATACATATACCAACTCAATCAGTTTTATTTTTCTGTTGTGACTTCTTTTCTATTTGTTATTTTATGTATGCCTAGAAACCTTACTGTCTGCAGAAAAAAGATTTTAAAATATTTATCCACCCAGTGCAAGAAAAATATGCATTTTGTTCTCTCTATAATATTATAATCATTCTAGATGAATGAATAATCAGTTTAAGAAAACTCGTAAACTGGCTTCTTATTAAAAAAAGAACATCCTTTCACATGCTTATATCATTCAAAATCTTGCATGGATTAATTCTTCTTAATATGTTTATGGCATGAAGATCGTATTGAATTCAGGAATTAAGATAGAGCAGTGTGACTGACCTTTAAATAAATATGCATATTAAAACATTAAAAAGTAAACATAGAATTTCTTCCCAGCTGCACTAGACAAACATCTAATTTGCTACAAGATCCTCTAACTGTAAATGCCAGTACATTAGTAATTTTTTTTCTTTTAATGAATGGTTTTGCAAAGAGCAAACTGCTGATTATTTATTTAAATTAGGAGAATAGGTCTTTTGTACATAATATGCCAAAGAGAAATGGAAGACCAGAGACTATTTTCACTGGCACTAATAAGCATGTGTAGAATTTTCAAGGCATTTATTACAGAAATATGGCTAACCAACAGTGACATAAGCAACATCATAGAGGAATATCCAAATTATTTATTTTTGTTTCAAGAGAAATGTTGCGAACTACTATATCCCCTTTATTTGCATTTGTTTACAGTCCCGAGGGTTAGGAAAAACTTCAGTCCTTTTCAATGAACAATTTTCCATTCACAAAATTCTGGTAAGGAGCGTACAGAGAAGATGGGTTGAACTTAGACGTGGTTTTTTATACAATAACTTATTTAAAAGTAGAAAGGAGCCTCCACCAAAACTCTCCTTTCTGCTTTTCACACAGTTTTGAGGATTGATAGCTCCTGGGAAAAACCCTGCTGCAAGACTGAGCAATCAACTGAAACATCTTCACAGAATCAATCTTGTTTTCTCACTCTCAGCTGGAAAAAAACCCAGGGTACAGATCAGAATTTGAGGCATAATCTTCCTTAAAAAAAAACCCAAAGAAACAACCTTATAAAATTTTCATTCATTATTTCATTTTTTTCCTGGTGTATTATGTAGTAGGGGTGTGTGTAGAGCTTTCTGTTCTAAGTGCTGGTAAAATACATTTCTGTTAAAGCTCCAAGAGTTCCAAGCACATGGTGCCTCACGTGGTTCATTCTGCTGTGCTGAAGCCTATGCAAAGAACTCATATGTGTGCTGACCACCCAAGCCACTAGAAAGTCATGCAAATCAATTTTATGGGAAGCTTTCATATTTCCTCTTGTTTGTCTATGATTTTTTTATTTTCCTGAAAGACAAACTCTGATCATACATTTTCTTTTGTTCCTGTACTAGTGACAATTGGGAGTTACGTACCTCTATGACCAGACATCCAGCTCTACAAAGACAGATTGGCCTAGAGCAGAAAATATGCTACATTGCCTGAAATTTCGGAAATTTCATTGACAGAATCAGAGTTTCTTCCTTCACTGATGACCTGCCAGCTGATGCCCTGGCCATGGCTAAAGGTGCTGGTTGAGCCATGGGTACTGCCCCAAGCAGTCCTCACCTCCCCAGAACACCAGCTCATTCTGCACTGCATTAAAAAACTAAGGTGGCTGAAAATTAATGCTGGAGGCAGAAGGCAGTTGTTGTCCAGCCCAGTGAGCGCCCCAGTCCTCTTTTCTGCTCAGCCACAACGGCTTAAACAGGTACGAGACAGCGCCCAGGGTAGGGCTGGACTGAATGCTGGGGAGGAGATGAATCATTCCCACTGGTGCAGCACCGGTTTGGGTGAGCACTGCCCTACTGCCTCCTCTCCTTCGCTCTGTTCTGTGAGCCCTCCTCCTGTGGTCATGCTAGTACTACACGGAAAATGGTCTCCTTATTGAAAAGTTGTTATTATCTTATAGTCACAGAAAAGAAAAAGAAAATTATCTGAACGAATTTCTTTCAACCATGGGAAGAAAAAGTCTGTGCAATCTCCATCATCCCAGCAATTTGAGCATCTCTGCAGTGCTGTCTCATCAGCCAAAGCAATATTGTTCAAAGACTGCAGTTTGGTGCTGTTATAGCTGTTATTATATCAGTATATTTCATTGCTCTGTAGACAGGGGCATCCTTCATACTAATACAACTGTAGCCATACTAGTTTTATACAAACATACTTACCATGAAAAATAAAAATTACAGTCCTCCATCTAACAGGAATGCCTATTCAAAAATGTATTTAGTAAAGGTGTTATAAACGTATTAGAGAGAGCTGCAGTTGGTAGCACAGCAGAGTCGTTCACATAATGGCTGTGGAAAGTGAGAATTTCAAATAAGAAATAAGCAGGAGCAAAAAAATGACATTCTGAAACATGATCATATTCCTTTGCAAGCATCTCTTTTAAATAAAATGCAGAAATCATGTGGAGAAGGCCAAAGCCTTTCTAATACGGCATCTGCAAAATTGTTTCAAAAAACAAAGTTTTCCAGAGATATCCCTGAGGTGTCAACAGCTCTTTATAGCATTTTTTAAAATTTAAACAAGTCGTTAAAACTGGAGAGAAATTTAACTGACATCACAGCAGGATCATTTACTGGGACAAGGGAAGAGAAATTCAGCAGCTGCCAGTTCAGATGAGGAGATAGTTTTCTCTGCCTTTGCAATTGGGGCTCCAGTGCCTTTAACCTCGGGAAGTTGACAGTACCTAAATCCCTCGTCATCTACCAGATAGCTCATCATTACCCTCATTCTGTGCCCACTGAGGTCTGTACAAGACCCACACATTTTTTAGAGAGAGTTGTATGAATGCCAGCTTTCTCTCTCTCTCAGTACTTCAGCAAAAAAAAAGAAAGCTGTATCTTTTCTCTACAGGTCCATATCTGTTGTCATCACCTTTGTCAAAAGAAACGTGCTGTTACTTTAAACTATTTAAAGCAGCAAACAATGATGTAAAGAGCTTCTTTAACTAAACTAAAAATGTTTTTTGGAGAGTGGGCTGGCGTTGTTCTGCATTGAACCCAATAAGACGAGAGCTGTCTCTGAATTTGAATATTATTATCACTACAGCATGCAGTCATAACAAATACAAATGTTATAATTTTCACTAATGTTTATACTACTCTGACCAGTTTCACTCTAGGATATTCAGTTCTACCAAGTATAGTGGTATGATTTATTTTCCCAGAAGGGATGGGTTTCCAGCTCTCCACAGCTATATTTAATTTCAGACTCTGTTAGTATACCACAAGCACCTTATTCTACCCTGAAACATTTTGCTCTACATAGCTGTGATTCATTGATCACCATTACCAGTCTGCTACCAGCTTTTGTCATGTCATTCTTGCTAGTGTATCAGAAAGAGACCTAAGAATGCCTCTGAGCAAAGTTTTCTTCAGGCAGGTTGAAAATTTTCATTTCCATAATATTTTAAATGATGTAAAATTATTTGTTCCGGAGAGGTTTACTGTAGCTCAGAAGAGCTACAAACCAAAACTCTTGTAGATAACATATTTTCAAGTTTTATTTCTCTTCCTTTAGCAAAGTTTTCAATTATTTAGCTGCCAAGGTAGACATGCAAGAAACTCAGTCCAAGAGGCTTAGTCATATGCTAGCCAAGAGAGAAATAAATCACAAAAAGTAATGAAGGGCACCAAACAAACCCACATGTATTGATCTTTCACAGCCTCAGAGTGCTATCACTATTGAGTCATCAATTTAAGACCAGCAAAGGCAACCATATTAAAGGATTACCAACAACACAATTTGGCCTCTGCAAATCCTGAACTAAAGCAAATAAAACTCCAAGGATCTGTCTAATATACACTGGCTTCTATTTTCATTCTTCTATATTCCTCATAAGCCTTGTGGAAGAAAAATAATTGGACCCAAACATGGAATCAATTAAGTACCTTCTCTTTTGGGCCAATTTAAACAATGTGGATCAAATTCTATCCTTTCATCCACATGAAAGATCAAGGTTTGCTTTAAATCTCAAATAGTTGTAGCTAAACAAGGATTTGACTTTTCTTGTGCAGAGTTTTGTACTGTAGAGCAGAAATAAATGCACTAAGGTACAACCTATTAGCTCTTCATGGCCCAGTAATGCACAGGTGGGACCTGTTGATGCCACTGGAGATCCAGCGCACCCACAAGGAAGAACATGGAGATTCACAGCTAAATTAGTGGCTTTCCAGGAAAAGCAGAATTTGGGGAATCCGTCTCAAAAACCTCTGCAGGTCAGCAGGTGTTGAGGGAAGTCTTAAGTATTCACACTATTCCCAGTATCCAAGACTTCTTCCTTCTCCCCCCAGCCTTCCTCCTCCTCCACATCTTTAATCTTCCAGGAAGATTTAATGCCACACGAAGAATTTTCCTGAAATCTGAGTAAATCAGCAAAATGGATTGTAGACCCTGAATTCCATTTCTAAGGGACATNAAATACTCTATCAGGTGATCAGTGGCAAGGGAGTGGGATTCCATGGTGGTGTCCAGCTGCCAGCAGACAACCTTATGGTAAGAACTTGCTGCAAGCTGCACAATACAGAGCTTTGGAATTTGCTCTGCCCGCTCCCGACACGTGAAATTATACAACTTACCTCTAATTTACTGACACTTAATACATATTTAAAAGCCCAACTTACATGGAGCAAAGGAGAGAGGAAGGTTCTCGTGGATTACAATGTACTATAAAAGAAAGAAATGTAAGAAAAATCATATGTGAACAGGAATTTTTTGATTGAATTTTTCATTTTATTTTGAGATAGCATCTTTCAATGCTTGACAAGAATTTCTAGCAGCAGCTTTCACTGTGTATTACGTGTTAGCCAAGCGTGTTGTTCTCTTGAAGACATCTTAATGCAATTGAATTGCCTTGCTGAATGCATCAGCTGTGCTGGCAAATTAAATATTTTCTCCAAATATTTCTTGCTTAAAATAATCCTATGAGGACAAAAATAAGTTTCAATATATTGAAATGAATGTCTCAGTGTCATAACTCATGTGTACATGAATGATACAGGAGAGAAAACAGATACAAAATACAATTCTTTTCTTCCATGTCCTTAGATGATAGACTGTACTACGATATGCAGGAGAAACTAGAAAGACATTTATGACTTTAAAAGCATGATCTCAACTTGAAATACAGTCACAGTCTTTAACTATATTATTAAGTTCAAGTTTTGCTCCTGAACCCTAAATACTATGCACCTGTAACATAATAATGGCAACAATTTCAAAATGCTTCTTGTAGCGCTCTATGAAAGATTTCAAAAAGCAACAGCACAACAGAAAAATTACAGTCTTGGCACGAATGCTGCAGTATGAACAAAGTACAGAAGCAAACCGAGGAGTCACTACAATATTCCAGCTATTGATAGCTTTAAATTACTGTTAATTGTTCTGCAAATTAGGAGTGAGCTGAAATTCTGAGGCAGAAACCTCTCAGGGTGCAGATGTACTGTTCTGTCATGTTATGTCACATGCACAAACAGAAACCCAGAAGCTGCAAATGACAACCTAAGTCAATCAATCTTTGCCTCAGCAAAGACACGAGACAGCACATGTTGTTTCACTCTTACAACTATTTTTGCAAAGCTTATAACGAGTTGTATAATTTTTTCCTATAAGGCAAAAGCTTGCTGAAGATACGCTGATTTTCACAGGGTGGAACATACACTACAACATCAGGGGCTGTAGGTAAGGGTTTGGCAATCTTGATCCAAGTGGTAGAACCACGGACAGACTCCAGTGGTCTTCTCCAGGCTGAGCCCCTTTGCTCTTTTTTCTCCTGCTGCTCCACCTGGTCCTGGTGTGGGATCCTCACAGGATCCAAGTGATACAGAGAACTTTAGACTGGCTTTCTGCACTGGAAAGCATCCCCTTTCATGCTTAGACAACCATCCAATATGAAAACAACCACAACTCAGATTATGTCTGTGGGAGAAAAAATTCCCTCTCATCTTGTAGTTCTTGTTCAAGCAAAATAATACACCCAAATGGAAGAAAGCATTCACCTAACCTTCATGTTTGCATTCTTGTTTCATGAATAATGAGAGTTTCTATTAAGGTATCAGTTAATATACAAAACTAAATAATGTGAGTGTTCATCAGTTATATGAACACACGTGTGAAGAGCTATCACAGGTCAGTTCATAGGCAGTACCTGGTAAAGCCACTGTATTCCCATAGAAAATTTGGCCTTAATGAGCACATCCTCCTTCCCCTAAGATGGGTGCCTGGCTGTCCTGGAGCAGCAAAGGGTGCACGAATGCAAAGTGAAAGGTGCCCTGAGTTACTAAAGGCATTTCAGGACATGGAGTTGGGCAGAGAAGGAGATAGGCTGCTTGTCTCCCAAGGGCCTTTACAAAGTACTAAATATAAGAACACAGTCTTTACGGGAAGCAGGATGGAGACATCATCGGACATTTAAGTTATGCTAAAATACGTAGGTGAAAAAGGAAAACAAAGGCATCGGTGATGTGAAAGCAGTTAATAATCTAAGCATTCCAGAGAGATACAAAATTATCATTCTTTATACCACAACTGAAACAAACAGTAAGATCCTTTTATCATTGTCTTAAGAAGAAATATGCTTTTGCTTCTGAGGCTGAAGAGTTTTCTTCACATTATGGAATAGAAAGAAAGAGGAAGGTTAATGACTCAATGTCTATTAAAGAATGGCTGACATAGGAAGGAAGATTTAATTAATGTAGCAAGGTCTGAATTTTCAGAAGAGAGTTTCACAACCTTTGATCCCATCAGGAAATTCAAAACTCCTTTTCAGCTAAGCTCAAGCACTTGAAATAAATAAGAGCTTAATTTAACAGCAGTCAGATAATGAATATTATTCTACTGACAGAATCAGGATCAATGAAAGCCTAGCCTTGAGTATACCACATTAGGTGACCCTGGAGTCAGGACTGAGCAAACACACGTACCTGCCTGCACTCCCTTACCTTATCAGTGCTGGAGCTTGGATACTGATGTGATTGCTGACGCCATACAGATACTTCTGGAAGGTGTAGGTGACACATGGCTCGGGTTTCCTGGAATCACACGGAACAGCATCTGCCTAGGAACCAGCATTCAGTACATTGTGGGGAAAACTTCTCCCCCCCAAAGCCAAATATTACCATCTGTAGACTCCACTGGAAGATTTTTTCTTGACTGCTGGTGATGGGTTCATCTACCTCAGGAGACGTTTAAAGACCTTCTGGAAACACAAAAGGCCACTGAACCCTGTGGATGAGGCCAATGCATTCATGGTAGATGTGGCAGAAATCTTTCTCCAGCATCACTTTATCTACAAACCTGTGTTTGTCCATTTTGTCTAATTTGTTACCAAATAATTTCATTTTTTAAGTGAACTTGCATTTTCTGATATTTTAACAGCATTTTCAGATGTAAATGAAGCCATTCATTTCCTGAGAAGAAAAGCTAGGTACATAGCAACTACCTAGGGCTATAAGAAGTCAGTACAGCTTTCAACTTGTTGCTAAGACTCTTCCTTAGTAGAAACCAGAAACGTGAAAGCCTGAGGGAAAAGACAGTAGCCCTTGTCCCTTCATCTCACAAAAAGTGTGAATCTATCCATTTTATCATTAAATTCTTAGCACATGCTTGTGAGGATTTTTTTCTTTAAAATGTTGCAACACCCCATCTGTTAAAGGCACTTCCCCTCATTAAGACTATTTACATGCAAAGTTTTAGACTGCAGCTGCTTTTGTCATGACACCATCAAAATATTTGGAATTATTTATTCTTTTTAAATAGGGAAAATGTATTTTCCATTTGTACTTGGCATTACATTACCAAAAATCTCTTCTGGTAAAAATCATACTGAATTTGCTGTGGTGGCACTAGAATAGCTAACAAACCTTGGCCCAGCACTGTACCCGTAATTATGTTAATATGTTTCAGAATCCTTTTATGAACAGAATAATGGCCATTCCTTTTGTCTGACTAGGAAGGAGAAGAAGAACCTTGTCTATACATTTGCCTTCCCAGTCGTATGCTTCTTACTAATTCAGTGTTCTCTCACAAAGGTTACAAACCTTAAAATTTTTTCTAAGGCTCTTTTCCCACTTAACAAAGTTTGTACTCCTTCCGTTAAGGGAAACCATATTTTTATATATTAATTATAAATTATATCCAAGGAAAGGTTTGCAATTCAATACTAATTGGTTTTAAAGCTTGACTATCCTACATAGTTTCTGCATGGTTTGCTTGGTAAACCGAGCTGCTGTGCATGATGATAGCAGGCATATCTGTGTTATGGTGACACAATAGGTCTTGTTTTGCACAGAAGAAAATTAATTCTTCCTAGCAATCTGCTGTTAAGATTAAGAGAGAGAGCAAGGTATAATGCATTTCATAACAATATTTACGAAAAAGAGTAAAATTGTAAAGGATATCTCCTTGGTACAGCATTTGCAACAGGTGGTAGAAATGAAATACATTTGTCTTCTGCACATTTAGATGCATCTTTTGGAAGAAAAAGGTTCAAATTCTTCAATCTGGACAAGGAGCAGTGAAAACATAACTCAGAGAGAGAAAGATGCACGTGGTCTGAAGCTTTCTGTAGCTCAGAGAAAGGGAAAGATGTGACAGGAAAGTCATGGATAAGGCACAGACACATGGAGACCAACATTTTGCCTCCACCGTGCTTCTTTGTTTGAGACCACAGAACACAGAACATAAAGCAGCTCGGAAAAGTAGACCTGGTAAGAGGTGATAATACTTCCCCTGAATCCCAACACTGATGAAAAGATGGTTGCATCATTGTAACATGAGAGACCTGATGCTAAATATTTTATATAGTGTGTAACTAGAAAGTGCAGTGAGAGAGAGAGGTGAGCTCTCACCAACTCAGTGAACACACGTGCTAAGTAACTCAAGGTCACCATTTAGCCCAAGAATTTATTTAATAATCAAATAAACAAATATATTTTAATTTCACTGGATATCTACAACTTCTTCCTCTGCCAGGATCCCTAAGCAAACAACATCCAAATATATATCATGCTGTATATCTTAAAATCTGTCACTCCAGCTGTGTAACTGCACACAAATGCAGAGACAGCTGTCAACAGAAGAAGAAATACAGGACATTTTCTTTCAATTTAAAGAACAAGGTGAAGGTGTTACTATTTCTTGAGATTTGACAAAATTGACAATATAAATACAAAACTGTTTTCAGGGACTGTTGTTCTTGTTTAGGTAGCTTTCATTGTCAAAAAAAACCCCCAAAACCAAAACAAACCAACAAAACAAACAAACCAAAACAAAACCGTAATAAAATAATCANAAACAAACCACCCACCCAAACAAAAAAAAAAAAAAAAAAGAAAATTGGGTCAAGAAGAGGCAGTTTTGGCCCCCTAGAAAACTTTAAATGAAATTTGGTATCAGTTATGACTCATAGAAAGGACAATTTGAAATATAGTGTACAAATAAAGAATTCCAAAAATATGCCTGTTTTCGACAATGAAAGCAAACAGGTATTGCGGTTCTCTACCTTGAGTATGTACTTCAAAACCTGGAAAATGGGTGCTAAACTGCTGAATAAAGGAAAAGTCCTAGAATAGAGTGCCACAAATGACAAAACATTGGTACAATCACTCTAGGAACTAGGCGATGTGCAAATAGCTGCCTCTACACCACTTGGGGTCCTTTTTTGCTATGCTTACCTGCTATAAAGAGGTAACAAATTGCAAAAGAGATTCATTTAATTTCTTTATTTTGGACAGACTTTGGACAGCCAGAATGAGCACACACATCTCTTATTTAAAAACACAGATCCGTTAGCAATCACAAGCCTAAACTGGCAAAGTTATGCCAATCTCCTTATACAAAGTGCTTATACAAAGCACTTTTATAGCTCATCAACAGATATAATTTTGGTCAGGGATGCCAACGCCTGACAGAAATAAATACCAGCACAAAAAGAAGAAATTTCAATTTCTAGCCAAATATAGAAAAAGTGATATTACTTGGGAGGCAATAGCAGTTTGAGCTTAAAGGCAAACAATTTAAATTGCCAAGATAACACATAGCCACAAGACTCTGTTAAAACTTGTTATCAATGTTAATAGTGTTAGGAAATGTCTGGTTTTGGCCAAATCACATGTCTATCTCCATAGTGGACTACTGCAACGATTTTCCATCAAATTCAGGGAGAAGAACCTGCAGAGGATTTGGTTTTCCTTAAACAATTATAGAAATGGGGGCAGAAGGAACGAAGGAGGAATCCCATTTCAGCCTAGACTTAGATATGGTTTTTGTCCTGATCTCTGAACCCCTTTCTCTTAATGACCTTTCACCTCACTGTGGGTAAGTTCAGGGATGGAGGACTGTTCCAGTAAAGTCAGTGAAGCCAGCTTTTTGCCTTAATATTCCCAATATGAGCCAGAAAATTTAGACTTTGTCGTTGATAAGCATCAACAGAATTGAAGCCCTGACAGGAAATTTGAAATGTTCCACCAAACGTCATCTTTCTTCTGGTACAGCAAACAGTTGAAAACTGTAGTTTATAGAAAAGAATCTTACTTTTATTTTCCAGCATTTAGGTACAAAGCAAAAGAAAGAGAGAAACACTGGCGTGATTCACGCACAATATACTGAAATAAGGATAAAGGATGATTTTGGAATTAAAACTGGGACTGTGGAGAGCTTTACTCAGTGTCTATGTTTTCGAACAAGTGAATATTTCCAAATCAGTTCATCATTCCAACCTCAGGTTTCTTGCTCAAAGACCTGGGTAACTAATAAAGTGTCAACTCAAGGTATTACCAGATATAGTTTATAATGGCCAGTACTTAGGCCAGTCTAGAGATTTATTTTGGTTGATATGAACCTCTTAAACTTTCTGTACTGACTATCTGTGAGAATTAAGTGGTTCAAACAGCACCCACATTTTGTTCAGCGCTCTGAATTGCATGCAAGAAATTCAAACTTTATGTAGGTTTATATTTTCAAATACAGTTTTCTCAAGCACGAAGAGCAACTTTAAAATATTTAATGAAGAGAGGTTCATATACCTGAAAAATCTCATGCTTGGTCTGGTTATGGTGTTGTATTGGCATAATTAAGAGTTAGGTTGAATTGGAATGGCCTGCCTAGGGAGTTGGTCAAGAAACAACTGGATGTGGTGCTTGGTGCTATGGTTTAGTTGACAAGGTGGTGATTGATCAAAGGTGGACTCCACTATCTTGGAGGTCTTTTCCAGCCTAGATGATTCTATGATTCTATGAACTGTTCCTGAGGGACAATTTCCTGAGGGAAAGGAAGATGGAACAACTCATCTTTTCTAATTTGCTGTTGTCCTGAAAGGACAACAAAGGAAAAGATTTCCTAACCTTTTACCAAAGAAGTCCCAGTAGAGGAAAAGTAAGACAGTGTTAGAGAAATTAGAGTTCTTGGGAGCCTTTATTTATTTCAGTCTTCAGGAAGTAAGTGTATATGTTCTTTCAAGAATTCATTAACCTATAAAATTTTCTTCTTCCTGCTTCACAAGCAGTCACCCAAGGGAGTGAAACACCTCATCAAAATAAAACTAGAAGTTAAAGTTGCATCTTTCTAAATCAAGGTATCAAGGTATAGAGAGAATGGAGCCAGAGGACTTAAGCAGATGTCTATGGACACATAAAACCTGACCTCTTCAGGGAAGGCCTGAGAGCTCCCTGTCCAGCAGCTCTGAGTCAGGGAGGCACTAAGCTGTCTGCAGCAGCCAGTCAGGAGAGTTTCCAGGGTCTGCAACTTTAGTAAGTAATTTTGCAGGAAATGTATAATGCTTTTAGTATGCGCTGTTGTAGTTTAATAGTCAGTCTACTAAACCTGAGGGTGACTCAGTAGAGAACTTGAAATAACTGTTTTCTTCAGGAATGGGCCCAGATGTATTTGTTGATTTTCAGTGGTTTTATTTCTACCTTTTGCATCACTTAGCATACCTACATGAAAGTGCCACTGGCTTTAAATGAGTAAGAGCTCATTTATTATTCAAGCAAACAATACTTTACCAGACACGGCTGAAGGGCTCATACTTTTGACGTGATCTATAACCAGCAACACATTATCCTCTGCCATTAGACTTTACAGCCAAAGAAATGAGTTATGGGTGAGGACAAACTGACTCTAGAGAATGTTTAGGAGAAGAAAGTTAGTGGTTACAAAACCACTGTATTTCAAGTTTTAGAGTAAAAAATAAGAAAAAAAAAATTACTGAAAAGCAATATGTTCATTCCTCTATGAGTGCATACGCAATTAATTTGGAAGAGAATACCTATCTGCCCCTTTCTCTCCATTGACTGGAGTTTTTTTTGGAAATGAGATATGGGTAGACTTTGACAAAGTCAGCCCTGTAATCCTGCTGTAAAAGGACTTTGAATAGGCAACTGAGTTAGCTCCCTGTGCAGCTGTGAACACGGCACAGAGGCAACTCAGAAGGCCAGATTATGGCATTCAGACAAGGATCAGTATCTCTGGTTACATATACAACAATGGAGAGCTCAGTTCAAGGTGGTCAGCATCTCTTTCTGCTTCTCCTCAGCTGTTCACCTTTGCCTTTTCTCTCTCCTCTAGCACAGAAAGGTGTTTTGTCCCATTAAGTTCAAAAGAAAGTCATTGTTTGTCTGCTCTGTAAGGTGTTGGCAGCCCTCAACTGATGATTTTAAAGGGACCCAGATTTTTCAAGGGGTCTAATTCCTTTAGAAACTCTTAGTTTAGAAACGCTTATGCTGCAAAAGTGCTGGGTGTTTAACAGATAGCAAAGTCTTTATTTCCTATTGATTTGCCACGACACGAAGTTCTCCCCATCAGTGACTCATGGTCATTGAGGATCAAAGTGAATTGTACCTTCCACAAGGCAGGCACATTCAGAAGTCATTCAAAACATGAGCAACTCTTACCCATCTCTATCGTTTTCAGGGTAATCACTAGCATGGCTAATCGCTGTATTTCAAGGCTCTGTGACAGTACACAAGTGTGCTTAGGTCTGAATGGACAGGAACATGGAATTCAAAAAGGAACATAAAGGCTTTTAACTCCTAATCTTTAATTAAAATTTGCCCCAAAACATGCATGAAGATTTATTATTATATGAGATAGATGTTTTGTTGCCATAGAGAAAGAAGCTGTGGCTCTCATTTCAGTGCCTAGCAAGCCAGTACTCACATGCCAGTATCCATCCTTAAAGCAGGAGGCAGTTATGAGGTGCTGTCTCAGTAGAAGCTAAAATGTGAACAGGCAAGATGAGAGGATGGAAATGCCGTGCTCCAATGGCATAGAAAAGCAGGCATGCTGCTACACGCTCTAGCTAAGCTGCGCTCGAAAGTCATAAATCTCATACTTTCAGTTTGAAGTACAAATAAATTGTTATTGAGGAAGTCTAAGAAATGACTGAATTTATATATGAGCTGATGTGCATATATATGGCTGAGTCCCAAACTTCTCTCACAAATTTTCTAAATGCCCCTTGGTTACGATGACATTAAAAGTTATTGCTTGGCCCAGAGTGCTGACATTTATGACCATACTATAATGTTTCCTCTTAGGAGCAAAGGTAAAGCCAGTGTAACCATTTTCCACAGTTCTACCCCTCTAAATTGTATAAAACCCTTGTTTTCTTGGACCGAGGCAGAGCAGATGTTCTTGGTTTATCCATAGCCCTGCTTTTGTTTTTCAGCTGTGTCTGCTCCAGGCAGGTGCTGCAGGATCAGGACAGGGCACATCCCATGCCTAAGGCCATGACCACCCTGACTCCAGCTGCCCTGCTGGCTTCCCCACCTCTCTGCAGTCTCACCCTGCCCCAGGGCCATGGCACCATGGCCATCTTGGGAATCACAGAATCATAGAATTATACAATAGTTTGGCTAGAAAGGACCTTTAAAGGTCAACTAGTCCGACCCCCATGCAACAAGCAGGGACATCTTCAACTAGATTGTGTTTCTCAGATCCCCATCCAACCTGACCTTGAATATTTTCACCACCTCTTTGGGCAACTTATTGTAGTGTTTTACAACCTTCATTGTAAAAATTTCTTCCTTATATCTAATCTAAATATACCCTATTTAGTTTAAAACCATCACTGTGTTTAATCACAGCAGAGAGCTCCTCCTGTTCCTCTAACTTCTCAGGGGCACCCAGGCACACAAAGGCAATGAGGCATATTGGGGGCCATCTCGACCCTTAAAAATATTGTCTAATAGAAACTTTCTATAAGCTGCCATTATGGTCCAACCCGTCAATGCTATTTTATGGTAACAGAAAAAAAATTACACTAAAAGCATTATTCCTACATGCATAAGATTCAGAGGCACCGTTTTTCAGAAAATAGACCTTGCAGTTATCATCTCTTGGGACTCCGGTATCAACTCTCTAATTGCATAAATATTTCATAAGAAATTTTGGCCTACTTTAGATTACAGAAAATTTCATTACTTCTGTTAGTTCTGATAGTACAGCAGGTTATTTTTTCTGTACAGAATGTGACTTTACTCCCTTAAACTGTTTTAAAAAAATATGACCTTAATCTTGCAGTGATAGATTTTGTAATAATTATCCTTTCTTTGGAAGAAGAAAAATGGAAAAATGAACAGGTGTTCCTTTGGGATACCAGAAACGGCGGTCAGAAGAAAACCAACAATTTTTAGAAGAAAGATCATGGATAAAGTCGTTCTGTATATAAACAGTTTGATTAATAACATTGTTGGTGTGTTCATAGAAGTGTTGTAACAATTCGGTGTCAGAGATGATATATTACTAGTCAAAGTATAACTTCCACACAGGAAAGTCACCATCAGCCTCAAGACTGAACACTTTCCCTTGGTCAAGGATGATTGGATTAGAGAACTAGACAAATTTGACACGCACAGGTCCACGGGCCCCGATGGAATGCATCTGCAGTGCTGAGAGAGTTGGTGGGCACAACAGTGAGGCTGCTCACAATCATCTTTGAAAGGCTGTAGAGATCAGGGAGATGCCTGAGGGCTGGTAGAAAGCAAATGTCACCCTCATCTTCAAAAATGGCAAGAAAGAGGACCCAGGGAAGTACCAGTCAACCAGCCTCACCTCAACCCCTGGAAAGGTGACGATGCACCTCATTCTAGAGGTCATCTCTATCCACATGGATGACAAGCTGATCAAGAATAGCCAGCATGGGTTCACTAAAGGTAAATCATGCTTGAACAACCTGATTGCCTTCTGTGATAAAGCAACAACTTCAGTGAATGAGGGGAGAGCCATGAATATTGTATAGCTTGACTTTAGCAAGGCTTTTGACACTGTCTCTCACAGCATCTGTGCGAGACTGGAAAGACTGATGCCTCGAGACATTTTGGGATTCATATGTGTGGGGAAAGGGGCAGGTTGGGCCTAGCCCACGCAAGGAAGTCCTCTGCCCCACACCCCACATCCCTAGAGTCTGTATCCCAGCCCTGAAGTGGCTACCAGTCATGGCACTCCAGAGGAAATTGTCCACACCTGCCCCTGGAGCCCCTAACCCAGCGCCTGATTGGCCAAATGACTGGAAATCCCACCTGGGGGTAGGGCCCAAGAAGGAAAAGAGGTATTTAAGGCCGAACATGAGGTAATTGCTGTCTGGACCCTATCTGTTCTTGGAGTTTCTCTTGCACTTAGCCTTGAACTCTATTGCTGTAGTGTTTCCCTTTTTCTGCTCTTTTTCTTCATAGCTTAGAATTTGTATTTTTATAACAGAAAAAACCCCAAACAACTAGTTGAGTGAATAATGCCACAGATAACTGTCATCTACTGCCATGGAGAGGGCACCCGTAAATGGACATGATCAGCTCCCTCTGAGGAACACCAAACGTATGTGAACTTGGGTGGGTATGTAATTTTGCTGTAGTTAAATCTAGTGTCTAATCTCAAAGAAAGTTTCTCCATCAGATCCTTGAGACTCTGTGATTTAAATTGTGCATCTGTTACACCCTCTCAGTGCTCGGTGAGCATGTTCTGTCTTATGAAACACTTTAAAATCTTTCAGGTCTTCAAAAGAGGAAGAGCAAAAATCAGGCTATGTTAAAACAAATTTTTTAGACTCATTGGAATTGTACTGGTGGACCTTCTTTTACTTATTTCTAGGATGTGCTGTCAAAGCTATTTTTTTGTGAGGCTCTTTTGTATTGTACTGATGGCATCATGTCTGGAAAAGTCACTTGAAGTAAAATAGCTTGTGTTCAAACATAACGATCCAAGTTCCTAACTTGTGAATGATAAAGTTAAGGAAAAAAAAAAAAAAGAAAAAAGGATAGAAGTAAAAAAAAAACCAAACAAACAAAACCCCCAAAAAAACCAACTTAAATGTAGCAGTAAAGATACTGCTTCTGCCAGTACACAGAAAGCAGCTGGAGTGCAGCCTGTTGTGTAGCTGGATCACCAGCAGAGCACAAATTGTGCGTCTGTGCAGATTAGACAGCCAAATGTTGTGTTTAAAGCATGCTAATTAACCAGACCATTCCCGGAATAAGGAGAAAGAAATTGCCCAAAGTGATTGCAAAATATTTTGGGTTTTTTCATCTAACCATTCAGCTAAGCAGTTCACATGCCAATAAACTTTAAGCATTTTGAAAGAATGTGGATTACTTGTCCAATTGTTGAAAGATCTGAAGATATTTCTCAAGTACTTGTAACTATCCTGAGTGTTTCTTTTTAGCTTATGGCATCGCCTTTTCCCAGTGACAGTGCGTGGATACTAAATATTAAACTGATGAAATTTATTGACAGTTCTGCAGTAGACCAGAATAATTTACATTGACAGAAATATGTTAAAGTTACTGATTAAAAGAGTTGCCTCCAAGACACCTTTTCCAGGATGCTTAAAAAACTTAGCTGTTCAAATTCTTAAAAATGATAGTGCAACAATCCACTCTCTTCAAAATTTTGCCAGTGGAACATGGTAAACCATAAAAGCATTTTCAGTTGGAAATGTCCAAATGTGTTATAATGAAGTAGGATGGACAAAACTCAAAACATTTGCTTTAGAACCATTTAAGTAATGAAAAGTGTTCATGTTTATCCTGGTGTTTCAGACTAATAAAAATGGGATGCACATGATATGATGACTGCATGTCACACAAGACACCTTGTAAAGCTAGAAATAAGAGAGAAATAATCTTGTACTGCTAGAAATCAGCCTCCTGAGGTTTCAGCCGCTCCACTTTAAAGTCATATTTCTTCTGATATTTTAATAAAATTGTATGCTGCACATGATATTTTTAACATCTACCAACTGCATAAATACTTTGGTTATATGAGTGATTTAGCTTTGACAATATTTAAAGAAACTTGTCCTACCTGAGAGCCAGAAGCTAGTCCTTTTCAGAATGATTTTATTTTAGGGAATGATTCCCTGGACCATTTCTCAAAAGTATGAAACAAGATTGTTCTACAGTAAATTCACTCCCCAGCTGTGACCATCAACAGCTGCCAGTCCGTTTCATCAGCAGCCAGAATATATACATCTTCATTTCAAAGCTTAAAATCAAAATATAGATCATCCTAGAAAGCAGTGCCAGACACTGACACTTTTTCAGGACAAGTGTTTTCTAACAAACACCCATAGCAAATATAATACAACTCTACAATAGAACTATGCAGCTGCTTTTGGTTTTGCTCAGACAGCAACAGAAGTGCATTTATAGCCGAAAGATTTGCTTATTTGCCTATCCCAAAGGTTTGCATGTTTTGGACAGGAGAAATAACAAGGACAATTCCTTTCCTTGGAGGAGGTGGGAAGATACATTTTCAGAAGCGTTGTTTTTGTTAATTAGAATACTAATAACAAACATGTCTATACAATCAGCTTCTCTCTAATTAATTTGAATCTAATCAAACGCAACATGAATTCCAAGTACAAAAGAATTGATCTTATTGTCAGAACTTTTCATAAATAGGGACATTTGCAATTGCCCTGGCAATTAACAACTAAAATTGTATGAAAGCCAGCTCCTAAGCAGTATAAACTAACATAGCTCAATTAAATTAAATATGGCAATATCAATTTACACTAGCAATGGTCTTGACCTCACACGGAGTTAAAAAACTGTGAGCAATTATGGATAAAACATATAAACAACTGTGGTGAGTAGTATCCAGCTGCAGGTAATAAATATCAGCTATGGATATTTACACACCCATGGAAATAAGATATAAATGCTTGCTACGTCCTCTTGATCCATATATGACAGTGTAAGGTGTCCATGAAATCTTAACTATATGTTTCACCAAGTCTACACCATTAGTGTGCTTGCCCATGGCCACACAGCCCACAAAACCTGTCCTACATCGCGTCTCTTCCTGCATGTGCAGTGCATATAGAGCACATGCATGTGTGTAGACCAAAAAGAAATTTTTGGCATCAAAAAAAAGCTGCTAACAAAGGCACAGGAATGGCCTTTAAAATAAAAGGAATCTTATGACATGGTACCATCAAGGCAGGAGCTAAAGGTTAGATAAATACTCAGGAGCCAAGGAGCTCTTCCTCTGGAGGAGCTACCCTTGTGCAGAGGTGCTGCTGCTGTGAAGGTTTTAGGTTATGGTGCTTGCAGCATGTGGTTTTCCAGGGAGCAGGAAGCCTTGCAAACAGTGCGACTGAGAGAGAAGGAGGTTTCTCAGAGTTTCATATCTGCAGTCTTTGTTTCTGCATAGTTCAGGAAAATGCTTGCTTCGAAAGACAACCAAATGGACCAAGATTTTATACTCAAAAACAAGCGAGACACTTTTTCAGGTCTTTATCTGATATTCCTTTTTATCTAAAGTGCTTCAGGAATGCTGTTTCAAATCCACCATCTGCACATCACTTTGTGAGAAGAAAGCCTAGCTACTGCTTCTACAGGTCAGGCTTCATGCAGAACTAATGTATCCAACAGTATATAATAAAAAGTGGTACTTGTGATGCCTGCATGGATACGACACTCAACTCCAGCTCCAGCACAGGAGCACTGCTCAGGACTTTGAACTCCAGTCCCTTTGGTGAGGTGTCACTGGGAAAATGCAGCTTAATTTTGAAAATGAAAAGATTAAAGCATCTCTGTTTACTTGAATTAGCTGAGAGATAAAGCTTCAGCTTAAGGAATGTCAGAATGTCTCCAGATTCATATTTTTCTGGAATTTTCATTATAATATTTTTTGTCCTGATTTGAGGAAAAAAGCAAATGTTAAAATAAGCAAGTTTCCTGTGGGATAAAATTTCCAAATTTAGCTCTGCCACAGCATACATAAAAGTAAAGTTGTCATAATCTAGAAAGATATGCGTTTTCCATGTGTACACATACTTCTGTGCTCCTGTATTCTCCTGACTTCTCCAAAAAGATTTTTCCTACCCTAAACTGTAGAAAACAAACTTTCCTTTTCAGCCTTTATGTAGATCTGTGTGCTTGGTATTGGTGTACCCAGGCTTCTCAGAGTAAAAAAAAAAATTTAAAAATGGTTTGTTCATCATAGTAAATTTAAAGGGACATACCTGGTAACTCCAAGTTGCGAGCTAATGATCTGTAATTATCAGAGTTGAACATCTAACCAACAAGGTAACTTGAGAGAAGGATTCCAGCTTGTGCTTATCTGCAAGTTTCAGTGCCTTTCTCCTCAGCCATTTTTATCTTTTCTTCCCAGTTATCTCTGATCTGTGGGGAGCTACCTCTGCTGCGTCCTTGAGAAGAGCTATTTCTAGTTTATCCCAGGACTCCTACACTTCCAGGCATCATGGAAGTGCTGATAGTTAAACTGGTGCCAACCATGCAGATAGTTTCTCAGTTTAGAACCTTTGTATTTTCAACATTAAAAAGGAGACGTACAAGGGAACTAAGGATAAGCAGAAAAAGTCCTGCAGTTACCCCAAAACTCTTTGTTGATACTAAGGTAGAATAGCAGGGCACAAAACAGCACTACCCAAAGCTGTTTCCTATTTCCAGTTAGGGCCTTATTCTCTTCAGATTTGCATGAGAATGTGTAGATGAGAATTAACTTCATTCTAGTCAATTAATTTAAATGGCTGTGAAGTTCATGCTACAGAAAGGGAAAGTCAAACCTATTTTATTGATGAGAACACTGCCCGGTACACCGTACCACACACTAATAGTTCTCATACCTTTGGTACATTTGCTTGCTACCAGCACACCCAAAACAGGATGAGTTTGAGGTTATCACACCATGCTTTTGCCTGCCAAATCTGACTTTACAAGCTTCTGATGAAATGCTAAATGCATCAGTTATAAAGTATTCTCATTCCACACAGATGCTTGGGAACTATTTCAGTTGCAATGTTTTCCTTCTAAAACCTCATTCCCCAAGTGAGAAAACCATTTGCCCAGGAAGACTTGGAGCAAAGAAAATCTCATGGATGTGTGCTATAATTTCCCAAACAGAACATAAACCAGTAGAAATTTCCACACTTTTTTTTGTTGTTGTTTTTTTGGTAGTAATATTCAGCAATAAAATTCACATAAACTGCATGAAATAAACTTCTGTGTGGAGCTAGCCTCCAGCTTTAGGCATTTACATTTCATAGCCAGTAAATACTGTGTCAGTCCCAATCAACCTGGCATCTTGCATGATCAATAAACTCATGATGTTTTAAACAGTGGTGTCTGTGATGCCTGCTGTACGGCCAGCATACGAACCATTCTTTCACCACCACTGTTTTATATTTTTTTTAACTCAGTTCAAACTATTAGAACAGTAGATTAAGTATCTATTATGCTGCCATCTGAACACCGTGGGAGACATGCATCAGGCCCCACAAAGACAGATGCAAAGGGACAGTTTGCTGAGGTGCCAGGCTGTGACAGACACTATCTCCTTCCTTTGCCAGGTCAGGAGTCTTCAGACCATGGAATAAGTCCCAGCACGTGATGCTCAGTAACCAGACTGTCAGACACTCAGTCTTGCTCATAAACCAAGGCTATAGTTAGACTTTTTATTTCTTGTTGACTTGCTTACTAAACATTAGAATAACTAAACATTCTCTACTGGTGACTACATTATATTTGCAATACATTGCAGTACAATTGAGGTCTTCCAACTCTGATCCTAAGTATGGGAAATGGAATCAAGATCCTTAACAAGTAGAATGGATTTTTACTGTGAGCTGAAACAGGACCAAAAGGACATTCAGCATCAAAGGAAACTTATTTATAAAAACATTTTATATGACCCATTAGTTAGTCAAATATCAGCCCAGTGCCACCATCTCCCCACAGCAAATATATGTGCTCACCATTGTTAAACCAAACAAGTTCTATAGCCAACAACCAAGACTGAAATCAAGTGATAAGTGATGAGCAATTTTACTTTAGTTTCTGACCATGTGGCAGCATACAGAGATAAATAAGTCATCATGGCATACCAAAGAACTATGGTCAAAGAATATATTTTGCAAAGCAGAGCACATGTAATGAAGAAGTTTGCCAAGTACTTTCCTAGTTATGTACATGACAGTATGATAGTTAATTCTATGACCACAGAAATGCATTTATGAATGTGCATACATTCTTGTATGCTACTCATACACAAGGGCATAACAATTTGCAATGTATGCAAAGGAAAAATAACGAGTTCACTTTATCCAGGTTTTTAGATAAGTACACTTTTATTTCCTTCTTCTTGTCTGAAAGTGTTGTCTGAAATTTGTTCTTCTAAAATTTCTTTGTTTTAAAAACCAAACTGATAATATATTTAAGAACTTTAGCATTCTTCTGAAAGTTTGGTTCATTGTTTAATACAATTTAATTCTACGTATTTTTTCTTTCTGAAAGTGTGAAAGACACCTGCATTTATTTAGACAAGGTAAACCAATATAAAACTCTATCTCTTTCAACACCTTCCTGGATTTTTTCTGAACTTCTTAATGTTCAAAATTGCCTGGGGAATAAAAAAGATGATGAGTACAGACTCCTAGAAGATTTCTAAAACATGCATGATTTTTCTTGGGTGAATATTTTATAAAATCAATTTTAAAATATGGAAATAAGAACTACTTATAAATTACAGCATTTTCTTCATTCTGCTATATCTTAAATCTATTTTAAATTTCAGGTTTAAATTTTAATCTGCAGATGGTAGCACGCTGCCAAGTCAAGAATCATGCAAAGAAGTCTATGGTAGCTCACCATGTATGATGTCCAACTTTGTCACTGCAATCCCAAATACATGTAAGTATATTTGTAATAACGTAACTTTATTTCTTTATCTTGCATCAGTACCTCCTGACCTTCACAAGTCTTTCATATTTTACTTTAAGTTGATAATCATAGAATGATTTGGGTTGGAATTGACCTTTAAAACCATCTAGTCCAATACCCCTGCCACAGACAGGGGCAGAGGCTGTTCGGTTGTCATAAAATACCATTCCCATTGTGAGAATGAACTGTCCCAGTAGTAACACCTCTATTTATAGAGAGTGTATCTCCTCAAATCATTACTCATTCTTCCAGACCTCGAGAATAACTCTGTGGGATTCAGGTATAAAAGTGTGAAAATCACAGATAGAAGGTGCCCATGAGGTTGTCTAGTCTATCCCCTTGATAAAACAAGAATTGCTTGCTATCTTGTGTCTAGTAAAATACAATACTTCAGCAGCAATTGCAGGTCTTCAGGTGTAGATATGGAAGAACCATATACTTGCGTTCCCTGGTATGATGCATTTGCAGCCTTTCTTTCCTTTCATCTGACTCCTTTTAATAAACTAAAAAGAAAATTTTCCAAGTAATATTTAGAGATTTCTTTAGTCATGAGGGCTATTTTCTAAAAATCTTCTCAGTCATGACAGACCAGATTTAACTTTTTCACAAAAATGTTGTTTTTCAAATTTCCACTTGTAACCACTGTTTTCTAAATTTCATTAGGCACCCTCAACCAATGCCACTAAATCCGTTAGGTAAACACTAAGAACCTGATACAAAGTAATTTCTACGTGTTTATCTATGGTTTTTCAGTTGCATTCCAATCAACAGATTCTGATAATGATGAGAACATGAAAAATAAAATAACTTTTGGTATATTTACTCATGCTTGTGCCTGTTTAGCTGTTCTTCTTTGACATAATACATCATCTTAATTCTTGAACAATATTTTCAAATGAAAACAAAATTCTTGTGGAAAAATGCATATCTATGAGAACAGGTATTTTCAGTGGGACAAGATTAGGCTTTTAGAAAAAAAGGGATAATTTATTTTGGATGTGTGGAAATATTATAAAAACCTGTTTTAATTAAAATTTTCAAAAGTGGGGGTTTAATCATCATGAGGTAAAATGACTTTCTACTGTCTTCCCTTGTGACTTATTTTAATGAATGTCTGTTTCTTGCAGAGATATCCCTTGGACAAACAGTGCTCTCAAAGGATAGGTGCACCAGTTGGTGAAACTGCTACCACACATTCCCCTGCTATTTATAAATGAGCTTCTTTCCTTCCAATTATTTGTGTAGCAACTGATATTTTAAAGTTGCTATGGTTAATTTTTGCTGTGAGGATGGTGAGGCACTGGAACATGTAGCCCGAGGAAGTTTTGGATGTGCCAACCCTATAAGTGTTCAAAGGCCAGGCTGGACGGGGCTCTGAGAAACCTGGTTTGGTAGAATGTGTCCCTACCCAAGGCAGGGGGGATGGAACTAGAGGATTGTTAAGGTCTCTTCCAAACCAACCTATTCTATAATTCTGTGATTAATCTTTTCTGTTTGTCATGTTCTATAGACTGAAATTACCTATCAAGATTTAGTTCAGGAAAGACTCTCCTGCCTGTCTCCCAACCAGCTCACAAACAACTTGACAAATCCTTCCAAATGTTGTGTCACAAAGTCTGGTAATCATTTAACCTAACCAACTGGCACTGTAACATCATAAGTAATCAGAGCTTTCGTCTTCAAACAAAAAGTACCATCTCTCAGTGTGCTCTTCATCTTCTCTTTCTTCTTTCTCATTTGGCAGTAAAAGAATTTATGAGAAGATCATCTCTGTCCTTTGAGCTGATCTGTTTTCTACATCTCTGCTTCCTGACATTATGTTTCATGACTAAAAAAAAAAGAAATTATGTTTATTTTCATCTGCGTTATAATCAGATACATAAATTGGTAAAGTTAGACAGTTTGTTTAAGCAATCATTCATTCACCATTTCACATTTTTAATTGAAAATTTTATAGTCTTACTCTCACAAAATTTCTGAGGTTTGTTTGTCTTTGGGAAGAGAGAATTTCTTGGTTTTCCCTCTTTTTTGTATCTCAGTTATCAGAGGGATGTTCTCCTGAGTCCCATTTTAAGGTTGCCCAAGGGTTTGTCATATTGCCCTGAGCAACAGAAAGCTTTCTAAATCTCTTTGGTCACTATCTTAATCTTCCTCTGAAGTCCTATGGGAACCTATTTTTTTTTCTTCACTGGGATTTGGGAAAGACTGTTGTTTACAAGCCAGTGACAGATGAGTCTGTTCTTTTTTCAGAGGCTATTAAATACAGTTCTGACTGGAATGTACCAATCACAGGCTTCCCAACATTACTTTGATTTAACAGGAGAGTTGAAAAATGTTGGCGTCAGTCCCGCAGTGCCTGTTTTCCTACTGAGCAGCTGTATACATTTTAAAAGGCCAATTCAGTTGAAAGGATATCACAATGAAAATAAATCTGAACAGACACTTCTTTCCTTCAAATTCCTGCTATCACTTTTCACTTTCTACACGAAAACAAGCTGTTACAATTTGTTCAATAACCTCTGAAATCTTGCAAAGCATTTGTCACCAAAGCCCTTTATAAAAGAGATTTTCTGGTACAACAAGGTATGTTCAGACATTCATCTGGTCTGACTTGGACATTGCTGCCTTGACTTCCAGCTCAGCACCATAGACGGCACCATGGTGTCCCATCATGTCTGTACGAGACTCACTGCACATTTATTACATTTTATAACTGCAGGACTTGCTAGCATTATGTGATAATGATTATTAATACATAATTTTTTAGGACTCTCTTGTGCAAACCCAGTTCAAAAAGCAAAGACCAGATTGAGTCAACTAAGGGAAAACTGGCTGGCAAAGGCAGAAAATGTATGACAAAACATGTGCTTTCATTTGTATGAGCACACAAACAGCATAAACACACCTGTAAGCAATTGCTTTTCATTATCGGTGATTATCATCTCTGTTTCCACTGGTTCCAATGATACTTCTATTGCGATAATATGGTTTGTTCATGTGTTCCTGGCAGTAGAGATGAGATTCCTCCCACTAACATCAAATCTGACTTTTTCTACTCTCTTCACAAAATTAAAGTGAGAGCCATGCTGTCCAGTCTGTCTCACACACAGCTTTAACAAACACATGCAGATGTGATTTGGGAAATGCTAAAAGTCCTCTTGCTTAAAAAGACTCTCCTAATGATTTTAATTATAGGCAATTTTTTGTGCCCACCACCAAAAACTGCAGCTACTGCTTGAAGCAGGGTTTAGAGAGTAATGTGCTGGAAGTCCTTATTAACATTCAGCTTTAACTTTTTGATTATGTGCAGAGAAAGAGGTAAAACTTCACCTTTCACAGGTTTGGTCCAGGCTGAAAAAAATATAATTCCCCTTCAGCAGGTATGAATAGATAATTCAGATGCAATAAAGAATCCAACCTGCCCTCACTGTCAGCTAACTGGAAATACAGGTATCCAGTCTCTGTAGACTGTCCTCTCAGCACTTTAACCTCCATTTCCCATCAATTTCCCATCCGATTTATGAAAAGAACTACCTGGCAGTCTCCATGACAGCAAAAAGCAATAAACATACTGCCTTCTGTATCAGTGGGAAGAGTTTTATGTATGTTGCAGAAGTTTGTGTTTGGGAAAACCGTCTTATATCCTATTGTTAGGAAGTCTGGCAGAGTATCCATAGCATTATTTTCATCAGTGTATGTACAGTACATTACCCAGTGTGGAAGGTGCACATGTACTATGCATATGTGTTATTGCCCTGAGAACTGCTCTTGGGTTTTTAAAAACAACATTATGGTCAGCTAAGTAACCACGTTTTCTGTTTATGTTGAAGATATAAGAGGCTTGCTTTAGTTGCCGATGATTTTGCTATAGTTTAACCCTGCTGACATTGGAGGCAATTTGCTCTGGGAGTGTAAACAGGACTCTCCACACACACTTTTGAAAATTTCTGCTGGTTCCAGTTACTATTCTTTTATTAACGTTGAAATGTGAACCAGAAAGGCCAAAAGCTCACTTTGAAAATTCTAGGTAAGTCTGACTTTTGTGAGAGAAGAAAGTTACCTTTTCACTTAATATATCAAGTCCAGACTATGTTGAAGCTATTAAGAGAAATGCATAAAAGTCCGTGGTCAAGTGTGTGGTGTTTACCATGTTCAGAATACCTCAGTACTTATAAAAAAGGCAATGCCAAGAGCTTTTATACCTTCTTGCTACCTTGGTAATGACTGTGACCTTCTACAGCTCTTTGGAGTGATGACAGTGATGTCATCTGTGATGACAACAAGAGCTACTTTTGCCAAAATATACCAGAAAAGTTGCATAGAAATATCTGATGGACTCTCTTGTAGTTCCTTGTCAAAGGTCAGAGCAGGGTTTCAGTCACCATGGCACTGAAGGCAAGCTCTCTTGAGTTAGTGAACTGAAGCTGCAGAACCCTTCTGAGCACCAACAGGCAGCCTATTCTCCCTCCACTGTTACCTGCCAGCTCTGAAACACTTGTCCTGGAGGAGGCAATCTTCCCCACTGAACATGAGTACTAACACAAGTACACAGGTCCCACAGAACAGTGAGAAAACTCCTTGCTTTCCTTTCCAAGTTTGTGAAGCAGCAGCCCTTTCGTCAAGTAACACAAGTCACCAGGCACATGCCCGTGACTGTACTGAAAACCATGGCAGAACCCACTATTCAAAAAAGTGGAGGTGATTCCTCAATCATAGACAAAGCAGAAACCACATTTGTCCTAGACAAATGCTTTGTCTGGAAAAGAATAAGGAGTTTCAGTCCCTCACCTGACCCTGTACTGGTTGCAGGAATTGCTGCACTGGAATTGCCCAGTCTGCCTCACAGTAGACTCAAAGAACAAAGTATATCAAAGTTGATGAAAGATGATTAGAAAAATGCACCTAAATCTTTTCTGCTGTATAGACCAATTTAATAGTGCACAAGAAAGGCATACTGCAAGGTCCTCTTCTATCCCTGAAAAGTTTTGTATTATCCCAAGACCTTCCAAAAATCACTGTGCATGATACAACCATTAGTGAAATCTTTGCAGGCAATGCAGAATTTGGAAGTGAATGTACCATCATTAGGAGAAGAAAAGTGAATTAAAGGCTCAGAGACAGGAAAATATGAAATGCTGAGACACTCATACATGCATAAAATTAAAATGAAATCCAGAATTTACTAAAGAATATTTAACCAAATCAGAAAAAGACGTTTATTTGTGTATTTTTAAGTGGAAAAAATTCATCATAATGGTTGCCCATAAAACATATCAAGTGACTCTGGAAAATAAAAAAAAAGGTGACTTCAGCAGTCGGTGTATTATTTGGGTATTTTATGTGAGAAAACCGTATCTGTTTATCTACAGCAAAATTGGCAAGATTTTAAATGAAGTTTTGCCAAAAGCTTTCATTAGCCATAAAATATGAGAGTATAAGAACATATGCCATACCTTCTGGGCATAATATTTATAGCAACATAAAGCAGGAGTTACTTCAGAAAAGCTGGAAAAAGATTCCACACAAAAGAAGATCAAAGCCAGAGTGCTCCAAGCTGATTGTGACACAGGTATGTGACACAGGGGTGGGTGTGTGGGGGGGTGTGTGTGTCAGCTCTTTCCTGATCATATGATTTCAATTCTTAGGGTGACATACAGTTACTGAGAGCCTGGCTACTCAATAAAGAAAAAAAGATGGTGGAAAAGTGAAGAGACGCCACCTCGTGAGCTTGGCATCTTCATGTTTCTTTTAACCACCTGACTGTGTCCTATGCTTACTAAACAGGGCCCATGTGTTTAGAAGGTTGTTTTCCTACCAGTACTTCTGATAAGAGGTCTCCAGAACTAAAGCAATATAGATGCTTGCAACAGATGTTTGGCTTAGGACCCTTTCTTTGTTCTCTCCCTCTTTGTTCTATAGAGAAATTTTAACTAAATTATAACTAAAAGAGTTAAAAAGTACTTGATGACGAATCACCCTCATTTGCAACACCCATTTTCTTTATGAATGGCTGAAATTCTATTGAAACATGCAGTGATGGGAAAAATCACATTTATGATTTGTCATGAAGAGTTGGGAGTAGAGTTTAGCTAAAACCTAGACAAGATGAGCTGACTCAAATGCACTTTTGAGTTATAAATAAAAATGAAAATGGTTATTTCTTCCTGTTTGTTGCCACTTGTTCACCCATCTTCCAGAATATCCTGTTTTGCAGATCAGGACTTGTGTCAGATGGTTGTGTAGTATGAATTACAGTGCTGTATCTCACTGACCAGATGGATAAAAACAAATGGGATGGGCTGTAAGTCTAGGAAACAGCTTTAGGAGACCTTAGAAGACCCCAAATATAGGGATACTGAGAGCTGTGGGAGGGTTTGTGGAAAGCCATGTACAGCCCCACTCTCTTCTGACCACTTGTGTAGAGAACTAGAAATTTTTATTTTTGTAGGGAACAAAGTTAACTTCTTTCTTTCTGGTCTTTCAAATCTCAGGCAACAAAGATAAACAATTCTCAGGAAAAAAGAGTCAAACCACAGCTGAAAATTTATCTTCCATTTAAAATCTGTTCAAGCATTTTTTTTTTCAAGAGGCACTTCACTTTTAGCCATGGGTCCATATCTTTTTCCCATGAATATCAACTTGCATTGGCCATTAGCTACTTCTCCAAAAGATCCTTCTTTGTGGCTACCAGACCAGAAACACAAGCACTTCAAGATGTGAAGTGCAAACTCACAGGGTGGGACTGTGTCAGAAAACATCCTGTAGCAATAATGCTGTCCTGACAGGCTTTAAACAAAATTAAGTATTCTCTGCCCTCCAACAGCCTAACTCTAGTGCGAAAAACTGTCTCATGTGCACGAGCTAATTTGACAAAAGCATGACTCTCAGCTCAGGCTGGCTCTGGATCAAACCTGCCCTGGTAGGTGAGACAGTGAGGTACAGAGCTGTTTGGTGTGGAAGCTCAGCCTGAGACAGAAGTTTGGCTACAAATATGATATCACTCAGACAAGGTGAAAACATTTTGACAGATGAGTTTTAGACCAGAAATCTCAATTTCTGTCAAAATAAAAAGTCTCAAGGGAATGTGTTGATTTTTAAGGCATTTATCTGTAAGTGTCAAAATATTTTCAACTTTTTTCTTTACATTTTGACAGCATCAAAATATTTTATCTAGATACAGGAAAAAATTTTTTTTTATTTCCACAGTTGGTTTTATGACATTTATTCTGACATAGCATAGTAAAATTAGTATTTACTATAGCTGATCATTTTATATTATGATATGTCAACATAATCATAAACTGCTGTCAAAACACTTTAATGTTTTCCAAGTCTTCATTCCTCAAAGACTTTCAGACATTTGGTTTGCTTTAGCTCACGATTAAATAAATGAGGAAATAACATAATTTCTCAGTGAATAAGAATCCATTTTCGTAAACTGCTCAAGATTCCGAAACTTTATTTTATAATGCTGCGTTTCAAATAGTGTGTCTCATACTCCTCTATGTGAAAATTACTGGAAATGATCCCTTATATTAACAGAAATAAAGGAAAGTTGAATGAAAAGATAACTGTTTATCAATGCTGTTTTTCTTGCACACCTGAAAAGACCTTGACTTTGAGGAAAACACGGTAGAGGACTAGAAGAATTCTGCATTTTAGAGAGACAGATGAAGACTGATGGAAGATTAATTTTGCTTCATTCTAGTTACCCTAAAAATTGCTGTAACGAGAGCTCTGAACTCTGAATCCCTAGTGTCACTATTCCAATCTGTTTCTGAGGTGAGCTCAATTGTGAAAGCTTACGAAGTAAAGAGTGAAAGCTTATAAAGGAAGAAAAAAAATATTGCAAATGAATAAAAGAAGACATTTCTGATGACAAGTTGCAGAATTTTAAGTTTCAGTTAATAAAAATCCTACGTCTCTTTTTCTACTTGTTATTTTAAAATAATGTGCATTTGTATAAATACAAAAGCAAATATTTTTAAAAGTGTAAACCCATTCCTAACCCAATGACCTCTCTAAAATGCTAAAATTCAATGTTTTCCACTAGCCAAAATTTGATAAGCCTTGAGAAGTTGGAGAAAAAGAACCAGATGTTAGTCAGACTCTTGGTCACCAATATAGGTACTAATGTAGAGTTACACTAGCATCCTTGAAATTTTTGAACAAAAAAAGAAAAAAGTGTAAGTATGGTTTGAAGATATAAGTTTAATTACTCTTTGATTTAATTATTCTTTCAATTTCCAGAAGTGAGGACAAGCGTTTTAAGAGAAAGTAATCCTTAAGTCAAAGTTGATGATGAACTGTTCATCATGCTAGGAAAAAAAAAAAAAGTTGTAAGTTCTTGAAAGATAATAGTAACCCTCATGTTTACATGTCATAGCCCTGGAGATGACATCTCACAAAATGGGACGTAAACTCCAGTTACTGCAAATGCAACAGATGTTTTTTTCTGAAGAGGAGAAAAATGCTGCAGAAGATTACACCCTGCAAGAAAGATGTTATGTAGGGTGTTGTGTCCCCTTTAGATTCATCATACATTTTCCCGTGTTCCTCACTTGGAACCAGGCTGATAACCTCAACCAGTTTGTAACTGATAGGGCAAAGGTCTGCTGTAAGTAACCTGTCTTGTTAATCTACTTGTCAATTTTCACTATAGAAGATAAAGAAAAAAGAAGGGTTTAGCGACTTTTTCAGGCCTTGGGCCAGCATACTAACTATTCAAGGAATGTTTCACCATCCAGTAAAACCAGGACTAAAATGGACAAACTTTCCCACAGATTCTGCCAATGTGTTTGAATTCTGCCTATAATAACAGTCCTGCTATTCCAGTACCAGGCCTTTTGTGAGCAGACAATGTCAGCTCAGTCCAAATTACGTAAAGAATAAAAATGTGTACTGAGATGTAAATTTCAAGTTCATTTCCCTTTGTGTTTTTCTCGGATATCTGCACAAACACTGCTAACCTCTCCAACAGCAAAACAAAAGCATATGTCTTTAAAACAAATGGGAACTGCTTGCTACCAGGGAAAAGCAGTCTAATTAGGTAATAATATTTCAGTGTCATGCTGCCATGGGAAGACTAGGCAGTGTTCACACCCCGTGTGAGCTGAGCAGAGAGTTAGTCTAAACGAGATTAAATAAGAGATATGGGGCAAAAATGGCTTAAATTGTTCCACCAGAACAATAAATAGTGAATAAACCCTGAAAAATAGTGAATAAACCACCTAATTTTGAATTTTCTGCTTTGAAAATCCAGCAATAGCTGTAATGTTTATTGACATTGTAATATTTTTGCTTGTTACGAGCACTTTGCAGTGTTTCCTGGATGAGGTAAATTGCTATAAACTTAAGAAAAATATTGAAAAAATTATTACAAGGTTAAACTTTCTTGTTTGCATTCATAAGCTGCATTTTTATTATTGTAATGGGGATTTGAGGCTGCCAGGAATTTCCAGACTATATGCCCTATCAGTTTTATTTCAGTCTGTCTATCACCATGGCCTTCTTTCTGCATATTTCATTACAAGAAAATATTTTTGCATGGAGAGATTACCAAGGAGAGAAAATAACATTGAAAGCAGGAGTGTAATGGGTGGTTCTATGTAGATGTGATATTGGAATGCAGATCTGAGTTACTATAGTTTAAAACAGGGTATTTACATGTCATCCTCGTAGTTCTACACTTAGGAAATAGCAGGTTAGACCTAAAATAGCAATTCACTCAATGTCCTATGCCTGTTTTACTACTGGGAAATAAAGGAAAAAAAATTAACCATTCGTAACTAGAAGGGATTATTTCTGCTATTGGATATTGACATCTCTTCCATTCCCACCAGGATCTAACTGGAAGCTCCTTGCCAAACTAGCCTTCTGACACTTTGTCCTGGCCTACCAACCTTCCCTGAGAGCTGAATGCAGCCTCATCATAGATACCTCTTCCTTTGCCTGGAAAGAACCATGATCTGCAAGTCTGCGCTGCAGTGAGCACTGCTGTGTGAGGAAAGGCTTGGGGCTGAAGGACTCCTTCTCTTCTATGTGTATGCAGCCAAACTAGAGCTGGAAATTGTCTCCGGAGCTGGGAGAAAAGCACTTGAGACCTGAACTGTGGTAGAAAACCAGGGCACCCTGTGGCATGCTGTGGCTGCTTTGCCAGACTGTCCTGTAGGCAGTGGCTCTTCGGCACCAGAACACAGATTTGTGGGTTGTATCTCCACCAAGCAAGTCCCCTGCCACAGGGGGGACTTCTGTACATCTACCTCTTGCTTCCAGCCACAGGTAGCACATGTCATGAAGACCTTCCTGCTCCCATTCCCTGTGGCCTGGGACAACTTTCCGCAGCTGTAGGCAGAAAAACATTGGCTGAAGGCACCTGAATATTTTTAGAGCTGAAGCAGGTGACAAGCACGAGGCTTAGATGCTGTCAAGCTCTCTTTAATTTGCATTTGGGCCCGGATCCCGATGCACCTGGAGCAGGCCCAGCTTTCAGTGCCACTTAACACACAGCAACACATAAGAAACTTAATTACTTTAACTACAGGCTATGAGAAAAGCAAACAGGATCAAGGATATACCCAACTGTGGCCAAAAGGTGCTCTGCGTTCGTCAATACCTACGTACTTTGGGACAGGTGAAGAAAGCAGTCTGGTCAGTGACTCATCCTGTCCAAAGCCTTTCCATCATATTAGAGTCGATTTTCTGTATTTCTTCTGCCCTGGTGGAGGAGTTTTCTCTTGGGGTACATCCTAGGGGGATACTTTGAGACCCAGCCTTGGCCTTGCCCAAAGGTTTAAAGAGATTCACAGCCAAGACTGGCATGCACCTAGGAGAAGCCTACACGGCTCTGTTCTCTGAAAGTCACTCTTTGTCTCCACAAAACATAGTGCAGCACAGCTACAAGTGGCAGGTATAGATCTGTCTGGGTAGATAAACAGCCTTTTGGAGTGGAAAGGGGGTGGAGAGAAAAACTCGCCGTTGGAGATGTCTCCCACAAAGGATTTTCTATTAACATTTGATTGCATTTCGCAGGATTTATTGCTGCAGTGCCCTACAGATAAGATATGCCAAAACACCGGCTGAGGCTTTTCCTAAACATAAATTCTACAGAGTGCAATCAAAATGTCAGTAGCAAGCTCGATCTGTTCTGCATGTCTGTGCTGCTGTGTAACTGTCATGGGTTTGATCAAACTCAACAAAACCTGCTGCTTTTCAAGGCGCTGAGGGCCTGGGTTTACTTCTCAGGATTTCTGCTAATTGCTTTGAAACCCTCCATTACTTAAATAAATATTGTAGGGGAGAGCAATGAAGATGTCACTAAACAAATTTCCCAGCATTTTTCGGGTTGTAGTTTTCCGCTTTGCTACTCAGAAAACACAAAACCTGGGAGTGGAATAAAATGTTTCAGCTAACTGAGGCGTCATTGCGATGGATGCCTCACTGGGCTTTCTCAGCTGCTGAGGATGAGTTACGGGGGAAAACTGAAGGACCACTTTATTCCCCACTACCACATTCAGCACTACCGAAGACATGAAAAACATTTTCCATTCTGTAGAAAACACAGGGCAAAACCTTTACTTCTGCATCAGGAGTGCCTATCAGCTGTTTTTTTTAAACAGACACGGAACATCTGCAGTACCTGGTTTTAGACATGTACGTAACTGTGTGTATGCACATAACTAGCAGAGAGAAAGTCTAGAAAAGGAAAACTGATTAAGTAAAGATTAGAATTGTTCAAAGACTCTTGGGAGATTAAAAGGGGGAATTTCCCAAATAAAGGGCTCATCTTTTACAGGCTGTTTCTGCAATTAATAAAACACTTTCAAGAGCTTTTTATGTAACCTGCTACTGTCTTTTAAGGTGATCTTAAATCAGAAGATACTATTTAAACATTGAATTTTATCCAAACATAATCAAAATTCCTTGCATTTTCTAAAAAGGAACAAAAAGACTGAAGTCCAGCCTGGTTTTACATCTCTAGGTTCATTCATTCTGCCTAATATGAAAAGAGAAGCAAATTATGGTCAAACAACAGATCAAGTACTGGAATATATTCTTCTCCTTTCACAAGAAATGCTTGAGGCAGAAAAACAAAGAGACATCTTCAAAAATCCGCTTGTGGCTCCCTGCTTCCATCCAGTTCCTACCACAGCCCTGCAGCAATTGAAATGAATCATCAGAGAAATTTTTGAGGCAGCAGACTCACCTTGTACAGCTCAGATGATACAAAGGGAAGCCAAACGATGCAGAGAAATTACTCTGTGGGTGCTAACTGAGCTCAGCACTAGAATCTCATCAGCATTTTAAGACACAAGACTCTGATAGTGATTATTATTAATGATACGGAAGACTGTCTAAATAAAACTTAATGATATTTAAAAAGATTTCTGAAGGATCTTTGGTATGATTTATTATATTTTTATGTTAATAGTGAAGAAAATTTATTTTCTATATGTAAGTTGTAGCCAGAAGAAAGTGATTCATCATTTAAACAACACAGACAAATTACAACTGATAATTTATTAGATGGAAGTATTTAATCTCCCTGAAATGTAAGTATCTTGAGAGGTTTTTGTTCATTTTTCTTGCCTAAAATCAAAGAAAGAAACAATTAGAATCAAGTCACTCGGCAAGCTTTGGCTTTTTACTAAACCATTTCTTACTCTGATAAGAAAGGAACAATACAATTTCCAAAATAGTTCTGATTACTCAGACAAGAATGTGGTGTATCAAATTAACTAAGAATGGACAAAATAAGATTAAATATCAATGGAATCCTCCTAATGTTATGCCATTGCTGTCTGTCACTCATATTTTTCCTACAGTTAACAAGATTACATATCAATGCCTGGATTTATTCACTGAATTTACTGCTCTTTAATTTACCCTATCCAGTGAAGACTGAACATTATGCTTTCATGCAGAAATTACTGAATAACTTTTGTCTGTGACTAGAGATATTTGTCCCAGCCGTGACACCCCCTTCCATCACTGACATAACCAAGCCAGTGAGATTTATTCCCATCTTCCTTATTGGCTAACACAGATCCTTCTCACTGTGAAAGTCAGGGCTGCACAATAAGTGGGGAAAAGAGTTCAGTGTGTTAAAAATGAGAAAAGTGACCAACAGTACTTTTATATGAATCAAAAATTCTGGCGAAAGATAGGTTTACAATATTCATGGCATGATACTGTGCTTTTACATTGCAGATTTTTCTTTCCCTGAGTTGTTTCGTAGAAAGCTGTTCAGCATCCTCCCAAATCTTTATATGAATAACTCTGGAGGATTTGGAGCAAGACCAGAGAAGGGCTACGAAGCTGATAAGAGGACTAAAGCAATTGTCCCACGAAGGCAGGCTGAGAAAGTTGGGGCTGTTCATCCCGGAGAAGAAAAGGTTGTGTGGAGACCTCATGGCAACCTTCCAGTATCTGAAGGTGGCCTCCAGGGAAGCCAGAGAGGGACTTTTTGTCAGGAAATGTAGTGATAGGACAAGGAGTAATGGGTACAAATTGAAAGAACTGAAATTTGGGTTACATATACAGAAAAAATTCTTTATTGTGAGAGAAGTGGTACACTGGGAAAGGTTGCTCAGAGAAGTTGTGGATGCCCCATCCCTGGCAATGTTCAAATCCAGCTTGGATAGGGCAGTGAGGTTGAAACTAGATGGTCTTTAAGGTCACTTCCAACTTGAACTATTCTATGTTTCTGTGATTTTAAGGACCAAAAATCAGAGTTGCAATGCACAGTAATGTGAGGACAGCAGGAGAAGCTGCTGTCTCCAGGAAGGTGATATGACATCGAACGTAAGAGGACTTTAACGGAGTGTACCAGTACCAACTCAAACAGACCTAAGGGCTCCTGCAGGTCTTGCAGTCTTGCATTGCCCATTAAGGACTGCTCTAGCAGACCTGTGGCAAAAAATTACGCACCAGTCATTTCCCCTCTGCTTCTAGCTCTTTGCTTTCAAATGGTTAATGATCATTTACTCTGTTCCCACACATGCCAACAAACTGTCACTTTATTAATTCTTCACATCATGTCTGCTATCAATCAAATTCATTATAATCTTTGAAGTATACCAATTACCTACTGGATTTCTCTTCTCTTGAGCTGCAAAGTGGGGAAAAAATGAACAATGTCTCTAAAAATAACAGAAAAGAAAATGTAATTCAAAGCCATTTTCTATTCCAGCATTGCTTCAGACAATATTACTAATAAGCTTAAGATGCTGCTTGCTTTTGAAAATTGATTTTAAAAGGGAGAAATAATCTCTTTCCACAAGATCAATAGGTTGCTCTGCCCAGCTCATAAGCATTACAAGTACTAAATTTACTGTATCCTAAGCTGGTTTTACCAAAAATCTATTGTTCCTTCAATCAAGCCATTTATCAATCAAGTACTTATTTGCTAAGTAGGCTTGAACTTTTTTTTTTTTTTGCAAACTTCATAACGGTTAAAATTGAATTAAAATATAGTTATTTGATGAATAATTTTAGTGTTCACTATTCTTCAAATCTTTAGGAATTTTTTGAGAGCTTTAGCCAACGTCAATTTTACAGTCCTCTGGTAGGAAACTCAAATTGTTAGATGTATTAAATAAATATGCCATTTACAAATGCGTATTATGAGGGGGTTTTTTTCCTCCCAAATATCAAATAAATATGACAGAAAAAACTATATCTCAATAAACCACATGTATCAGCCATAAAATTGCATAACTTGCAGTTGTTCTCATTCTTCTCTCTCCTTATACTATCTTTTATTGTTTTTATATTCTTTTTATATCTCAGTTTTGATTAGCGGATATGGAAAATAAAAGTATTTTTATCTTCTTTGGGGTTTTTTTGTGGGTTTAGTTTGTTTTTTCTTTTTTCTTTTTTAGCATCGAAAGACAGATCTCTCTTCTCTACGGACCTAAAAGGTGACCCAATTTCTATATTTGAGTAGCAAAGAAATCAGACTTCCTTTATGAAACATCTTTGCAACCATGAGAAGTAATGCTTGCTTCAAAATTAAGTCTGAAAACTGATGCAGCCTCCAAAAGATTTATCATGTACATCTGCTTGCCTCATTTTCTCATCAGAAGCCGAATTCACCTCTAGGAATGTTTGCTATCCGAAAGGAAAGCATTTGGATAACTTATTGCTCTGGATTCCTTCTATAATCATCGCAAAGGGATATATACATCACAATACAATTGATCCTCATTGAAAATAATAGTCTAAAATAAAATTAATTGGTTTCTGGAGAGACATCACAGTCGATTGACCATGGAATCATCAGAGACACCTACATCTGAGACCACTAAAAGCAGCAAAATCCATCCCATTACTATGCACCACCAACATAGACATTTCGCTTTCCCAATAAGGAATTTCTTTCCCCTTTGAGTTTAACTTTTTTAAATTTCTCAACTCAGATGTAAAATCCTTTTTTTTCTTCTCACTAACACAGATTATAGTATCTCAGCTCAAGGAGAAAAAGAGAATGACCGGCATGTCCAGAGCATTTCCAGCCCCTCTGCAAAGGCTAAGGCTAAGGCTAAGGTATCTCTCCTTACCCACACTTCCCACTTAGCTGCCTGGACTCAGATGGAAAAGGAGATAATAAGCTCTGGAAAATTTTCCCTTCTACTGCCTTCCTGTTTACACACCTGGCACCTCTGTACTGCTCTGTATCCATCCAGTCTGTCCGATTCCTTGAAGCTTCTCCATGCTTCCTGAGGCTTGAGAGCAACCCAGAAGACCACAGTGTCATCCTACCAAAACCAGTTTGAACAGAAACGTGATCTATATGTATTTATAAAACTGTTCATCTGGCACACACACATATGGCCACGTAGGTTGAAAGACACAATACCTGTACCTAGTGAGACATGGTCCCAGCAAGGCTTATTTACGTATCCAGCATATTCTTTCACACATCTGACACAGATATTCTTAGTTACAGTACAGTTGCTTAAAATCTTATACTACATTAAGGGCCCTTCTACTTCACATGTGTGAAGGTCAAATGCATTTTGCCCATTTAAAAGCAATTTCTGTAGCTCTGTATAAGGGTCTGGAAAAGACCTTTTTTACTGATTGCTTCATACCCCTAAACCAAAAGGATTTTGAATACTTAAAAATTATATCTTACCTTGTAGTTAGCAATTCTGATCAGCAGAACTGTAAGTACTTTAACAATCACCAGTTCAGACAGAAAGAAACTTCAGTTTTGAGGTGGGCAGTGACATTTCCTATCATGACCTTGGCAGGCTCACTTGTTTCCCCTCTCGTTTGTGCTATGCAAGCAAATGGAAAGAATGGAAATCCAGCAAGTGGAAATGTATTGACTGAGTTTTAGTAATTTCATTTCAAATGTTATGAAATGTCTAATGAACTCTCTGAAGCTAGGTTTATTGTCTTTCAGCTGCTTGACATATTTCTCAGCTAATTTAACACTTATAAACACACACACAAAATGAAATTTTAATGTCATATTTGCATGAAAAATTCTGGCTGGACTGCAGGCTTGGTTCGTTTAAGAAAACAAAATTCTCATTAGTGGAGAATAGAAGTATGAGCAAAATGATTTCTTGTAAATAAAATTTTTAGATGGAAAAAATACATGAAATACCTCCCCCCCATACAGACAAATAAACAATGGTGCTGAACTTTCTGATGGGAAAAATGTATAACATTTTTGTGAAGTTCCAACATCACTTATGTAAAAAAATACTCTTTTTTCAAATTGTTCAAACATCGTTTAGTTATTTTAAGCACTTATTATGTTACATCTCTAATTACTGTAGAGATGAGTAAGTAAAATCATAAAAGAAATATCTTTGTGCAGATAAAAAGGGAGCAAACATTAATTGCTAGTAGAAAACACAGAGGTTATTTAGTATTTGTGTGGGAAGGGAGGAGACATTAACTTATAAGTTGGCAAGTTTTTTTTTGTTGCAAGTCCTGCTGTAGTACTGGATTTTAATGATAAGTGTATTTTCAGAGAAACAGCATTTAAAATAATCTCAATATGAATAGAAAAGTAAGAGCTTCTAATTTTTTACTGGCTGACATGGTTCACAGTGGTGGAAGTAGTACCATATAAGTGGAGTTGACTTGCCCTAAGTGAGGCATACACCATTCATAGACTTTCTGGTCAGCTGGACTGTCACAACTAGATTTCACATGTCAAGATTTCAGTGCTTCTCAAGACAGGTTAAAGATGGTAAATTTGAGTTCCGAAATTGATATGTCTTACAAAAGTAGTGAGAAAAAGAATTCAAATATGAGAAGAAATGTAAATATTTATGGCTATTTAGAAAGTGCTAACCCACAAGTTTGTAATTTTATAGAAAGGCCTAGACAATAAAAAGTGACGATAATAAGTATAGATGATCAGAAGTATCATAAGTCATCATAAGTATCTCTGAAAGAGAAGATATACAGTGCAATTTGTTTATTCTACCACACAAGAGAGGGATGGCGTACAAAATCAGTAACAGTAAAAATTGCATGTAAACGAGGAAGAAGAAAGTACCTGCCCCATTCCCCCTGGGAAGCAACAGGCAAAACAGTATCTTGTTTTGCTGGGTGCAACTGATGCCTTTTACATAATTCTCGGAAAGTGTACTTTAAGAATACATCTCAGAGGTTTCCTTTTGGGAACCTTTATGTGTCTGAGTAACTTTTGAGTGAAGGTCTCTGAAAAATGAAGATATTTGCAGTATATTTAGCTTCTGTAATGCAGCCTGTATGGATCAATTTTTTTTCTTTTTCTCCTCCACACAGTATGATACCTGTGAGATACTGAACTTTCTATAATTGTAATAAGACAAAGTGACAGTGCTATTAAAAAAACGTGCTAGGCATGCCACACAACTAAGCTTGTGAATGAGGCAGCACCAACACAAAATCAATTCTGATTCATCCACCAAAGGGAATCACCCTTATCTTACCAAATAAGGATGCTTACAAACTACCTGGACTAAAGTACAAAGACAACTAAACAAAACCCAGCTGTCTTTCTGACTTCTGCCGCTGGGCATGAGTCACCCATCAACATCTGTGCAAGAGCAGATGGGCTCAGCCTCAGCCAGAGGGTGATCAGGCTGATCTGCCAGATCCCCAAAGTACCATAATCCTTTAGGCCTCCTGGGAGAATGCGTCATTCACCCAAACAGCCCTGAATCACGCATAAAGTGCTATTCTTCCAGCTAAGCAGCTGCTGAGAGTTCTCCTATGGACCTTGCAGTTTTCTCTCCAGGAGTCATCTTATGTGAAATGCTTCAGCTGAATTAAGAACTCCTTCATCTTCCTGAAAGCCCTCATGTTTCATCTGCAAATTCAGGACTTTTTCATTCACTCCAGGAGGTAGGATATGAATGTGTCAGCCTGAAGAGGTCAGGGGACCCAAATTCTTCCCTTTCAGGCTGACTGCCTGACTATGGGTGGTGCTATTTCCTTCATGTAATAGGAGAGCCCTGCTCAGTAAGGCATTTACCCTCAAATGAGGGACTGCAGCATCTGGTTTCCCAGATGTACAGAAATGTCTAATGAGCTGCTGACCTCAAACACCTACGCCCTGCGAGGTGTGATGTTTCAGCTGTTTCTGATGGCCAGCCCCAGATACATTCCGGCATGAACAGCCCTCTGTGGGTAACCCTGCAAAGCACCAGGCTTCTCCTCCCATTAAAGTCAGAAACCAGGAAGTATCTCTTTACTATCTTAACATTTCACTGTCAGGCAAAGCGTAAAATATCTTAGTTTCCAGAAGTCAATCAGGAGATGTCTGCAATTGTAACACCTCAGCAGGACACTAAAGTTAACCTATAGGTATTTCTCACTGATGCTCACGTTCTTCACGCACAAATACTTTAAATAGCAACGAGAGAGTATCAAAGTGTCATTATAACTCAAGGGTTAGTCAAGTGTTTTTCTGCAGTTTAGTGACTGCAAACACTGAAATAAATTTCAGAGACAGAAAACTGACAAGGTAGTAGGTTGGTTCTTAGGAAGAAACTTGATGAAAAGAGGGATTGTGTCAGTCCAGGGTGCAAGGATTTGTGCAGTCTTCTAGGACATCAGAAGGACATTGATGCTGTCATTCCTGGAGCATGTACTGGTGCAACCACTCGTGTACTGAGTCCTCCTGACAAAAGAAGCAGGTTCAGCATGAGATGTGGTCAGAAACAGGTTTGGTTTATTGTCCTGCTCCAAGATGTGGTGAGCAAGAGGTAGCCCTGGGCAGCCCCAGTTACCCCACTTACATACCTTTGCATGTCTTTTCCTGTGTCTTGACCTCTCTTGCTCTTGCCCTCCTTTTGTCATCTCTGACCTTTCGCAACTAAATAACTACAATTATTTCTTCTGCCTTAGTCCCAGTTTTGCTGCATCTGTACCCAAATTTGGTGGGTTTGATATCACTATCTAGATGTTCCTGGTTTTCTATGATATTTCTGATACGGTTACACAGACAGTGCTAGCTTTGCACAAATTATGCCCAGAAGGTCACACGTTTCCCTCCAATTATGCAGACATTTCTTAAGCAATTCTCCCTTAAACATCTGTGAAATCCAACCTCTCTTCACAGTGCAATCTCTAGCCTTTGTCAGATTCATGCATTATTACCAGTCACATCCAGAAACTCCAGCTATGTCTTGTCCACTAGATTCTCACATCTCTTGTGGTTATCTTCACCTGGGGTCAGGACCCCATCACCTGTCTGCATCCCTGACAAAATCAAGATGTCACTTGGCCTGCATGCAGGTGCCAGGTGAATGTTGAATTGATCAGCCAAACAAGAAAGAAGATTAACTAGTTCTGCATGTGGGAAGAATAGGGAAGTTCAGGTGTGGAGCATCTATGTAGTGTTTTGCCATGTGCAAATCCACAGCCTAAAGGAGGAAGACTTAGACTTTTATTACAGATTTTAGGAGAAGTATTCATCTCATATAATATGAGCTGTATAAAATTTTTCTAACAAAGCATCCGCATTTTGTTCTGAACTCAAAAAAAGCAACAAGCAAACAAAGGAAGTTAGAAGAAGATTTTCCCTTGACTGATCAAAAATATTTTTTTTCTCTGCAAGTTACAGGAATTCTCTGTAAAGCAATGCTGCCCACTGTACCAATTCCATCAGCTGGTTTTCTCACTCTCTTCCTTTTTTTTCTCTTCCTACCATCATGTGAAAATGTTAGATGAGTTTAAAAAAAAAGACAATTGAAACCAAAATCTGGGGCATTAATCTGCATTCTTTGTTTGCAGCACTGAAGACAAAGACAAGTGCAAAGGAAGTGATGGTTGTTTACTAGCTTTGACTGACAGACCTATTGCTTTCTTGCAGTTTTGTAGGTGAGGTCATCATGCTGTGTGTAATTTTTGGGACAGATGGTGGAATTGGGACAGACGACAATGAACAGATGGCCAGTGAGAAGTACCAGAATAAAAACATGTGGTTTGGAGCTAGACATCTTACTCCTTCCACATTAAACAGTTCAAGTGTTAATCTATTTAATTCAAAATTCAGATTTTCTATGAATGTTTTATAAAAGCTGCAGTTAGTACCATTCAGACATTTGAGTTCAGTATTCTGTCTTCAGAGGTAAGTATTCTAACTTACTAGGGGAAAATTAAAATGATTTTTACTTTTTCTTTTTTTTTTTTTTTTTTTCCTTAAAATACTAGTTGAAACTGGTGAAAAACAATGTTGAAGGACAGGTTTTTCTCCTTTTTCAGGGATATGCAGAATATTTTAAAATAATTTAAAAATGCTCTTCACTGGTTTCCACTCTTCTCACTTGTTCTGCTACAGAAGACTGGTTTTATAGCTAAAGGTGGAGAGGTACTTGTATACAAAGGTCGTCTTCATTTGCTTCTGAGACTGAGACAATCAGCATTAAGGGACATATCTCAAATCCAGCCTTATCCATTTCAGAGCAGTTAGGGCACCATATAAAGAATACAATCAGAGTACAATAGAGTGGAATCACTGTGTCATTCAGGTATAAATTTGGAAGGTACTTTGTGACTGGTGCATCTCAATGAGCTTGATATTAAAGCAGTATGGGATGGGATAAGATGTGCATGGGCCGGAATAAAGGCTCTTCTTCAAAGAGGATGTTAAACAATCCTTTTACTCTTGCAAATACAAATTCAGTAAAATCACACTGATTTTCATGAGTTGAATTTATGCATGCCTTTATACATCACGTGATTCCTCAGTAGTTCTGGTCAGAGAAGTTGTTTGGAGGTAACCATTGATTTTTTTAATTCTTATTTTTACTTTTTACCTGAGAGATCTTTGAGGATCTCTATTGGAGTGAGCTGCAGAGAGCAATAATATGTCTTTCAAAGGTCTAGTCTTCTGTATTATTGATCTTGTTTGCACTGCTACTAGCGTACTTTATCTGTTCCAGTTGACTTACTGGTTCTTAATGTAGATGACATGATCAGAGTCAGCAATGGTATATTTAAATGGCACAACCAACTTCTGATTACTCATTTTAATGAAATAACCAAGCGGTTCATTTAAAACAGAATGAGTTGAAGAGAACTGGACAGAAAAATTACCAGAAACTAGCGTAGCTAAATGTAATGACTCTCAGGCCAAAGTGAAGGAACCTAATTAACACTACCAAGGTTATTATTTTGAACAACAGCTGTTTCCTTATGAACTTCCTCTGAGCTTAGCTGAGTTGGTTAGAGCATGGTTTTAACAAAACCAAGGTCAGGTCATGGGTTCAATCTCTGTATGGGCCCTTCATATAAAAGTTGGGCTTGATGATCCTTGTGGGTCTCTTCCAATAGAGAATATTCAGTGAAAGCTGTGTTCTACACACAGAAGAAAAAAATTACAGTTATGTTGCTGGAACCAGCTTATGCTCTGGGTGCTAGGATAATGGCAAAATTTTGATTTTGGTTTAATTTTAGGTTCCACAAATACTGATCCACTTCTGGAAACTGCCTTAAATCCTTTTTTCAATATATGGTCCACTTTATAAAAGACTGATACCCTGCCTCTCTGATTCAATAACAGTATGTGTTATGTAATATGATGCCTACTTGGATTATAAGGACACCAGTAAAACATGTAAAGCTTTGGAGATCAAAACTTCCATGTTATATAAGCCCAAAACTATGTAAGAAATTCAGCCTTTGGAAACTGGGAATCCCTGTTCAAGATATAGAACCAGCACAGCAGATTCTTTCCTCCCATGTTACAGCAAGCACTCAAGTTCAAGACAGACTAAAATTTCTGATCCATAAATATATTCTCTTTGGCTGAGAATTGATAAAGAAGATGTGGCCTCTACCTAAGTCCTCTCCTATCGGTATTCAGCCCTCCCTCTTCCCTCATCTTCCTCCAGCTGACATAATTCTGAAGGGTGCTCAGACAGCAGCTGCTGCCAGATTGCCAGATTGCAATCTCTCTGCCCCTTAAACTTTCCTAAAGTCTCCAGAGATGTCATGTACACATTTTCTACATAGGAATTATAAATTTTGCTGAAGATTCTCCCAATACTGCATTGAATCCTAAGTATCCGAAATCCCCCTGATCACCCAGCATAACTAAAACAGGTACATCTGAACCGTGGGAGGAGGCAAGCTGGGTACAACAGCGGCGGTTTCTGTAAATCTGCTGTCCTGCGTGATTCCATGGTAGGCAGACAACATGAGGCAGTTAACATTTTTTATACAACCTGCCTAGAAGCACCCCTCTATTTTGCAGTTTGTTACCAAAACTGTTATCAAGAGTTATACAAGTTTCTCATCAATAAACATAGGCATAAGTGGTCCATTTATTCTAACTGCAGGAAAACTGTGATTATGCCAGCTAACCTGTGTACAGGGTGTGTTTTATTGAGGAGTCTGAATAGACATCAATTACTCCCAACTTTAATTATGAGGTAGAGAAATATAATTATTCTGCACATGGCAGAACTGAGAAAATAAATTGCATCTTCAAGGCTGCTCAGAATGGAAATAGACTAGATCAAAGCATTACATAGAATTTCTGTGGATTTAGCTGTTATACCATGATGTCTAGATTGAGTTTGATGTGATTATTTCTCTTAGAAAGCTCTCCTGTAAATCAACAAGTTTAAACATAAAAAGAAATGTTTGCTGTCTTCAGACTATCAGGTTACACAGTTGATTCAGCTGTTGAAAATTTAGCTACATAAGTAACTAATAGTACTTGTCCTGCACTTAGAGGGCATACATGACAGTTTATTTTCTTTGCTAAAGCACCTTTTAGAATGTGTTAACCCCTTCAATACTTCTGTCTTTCCTGCTACATCAACATGCATCCGTCTGAATCTAAAGCTTTCTCATGAGTTAGCCATTCGCACAGTATTTGTTAAATTTATTTTATCTGCATTCAACATCCCACAGCTGAGGGCATCTCAATAACAGCACAGCAACAGTCTCTTAATATTATCTAAGTAACTCTTCACCTTCAGGATATATTGATTCATATCTGATTTTTATATTCAGATGGGAAGACAGCAATCATCTCTTTCAGATCATCCCCAGATCCTTGCTCAGATTTGTTACAGTTCACAGGAACCACCAAGTCAAAGTGAAACCAAAGGAGCTGTTGACCTTTGGCAACTGTTCTACAGTGTCTCACATGAGGCTCTGGCATGACCACAGTTCATGTGAAGTGCTGAGGCTGGTTGGCAGATTATTTTTTCCTCTCAGAAGGAGCAGCCAACAATTTCCAATTCCCTTGACTCCTCTCTGACATGCATTGGCCATTAAACTCCCAGCCTTTCAAGAACGCAGTCCTGAAGCTTCTGTCTTAAGATTTGACTCTTCATGCAGAGAGGATTTGCGGCAGTGTGGGCTAGCAGCTGGGAAAGACATCTGCCTGCTTCCATACTGACACTGTAGCTTCTGTCTCTGCCATCTAGTACCACTTTTCCTTCTTATTTCTAGAGGCCTAAATCCAATGAAACTCATTAGTTTCCAGGGGCTTTTCCCTGCATGTTTCCCACTTGCTTCTTGAGTTCAGGAAGGAGCATCCTTCATGTTAGCCTCTTTCTGCTTTTCACTACCGGAGACACATTTCTTTCAAATAGGGGCCAGAGCCTGACCAAAACCATCCAGGCTCAAGGTTCCCATCTGGGAACAGACCCAATATATGCAAAAAAAGGCAAAAGTGACAGTGAGGTTAAGATACTATCTTTTGGGATTTTGTGGTTCTACCTTCCTTAGCTCATACAAACTCATCAAAGTTTTCTTGCCTTAACTCTCCCACAACACTGGCTTGTTTGCTGAACTTCTCTTGTTCACACTTTTCTGGATGAAGCTTCATTTTCAACCTCTTTTCAGTTAGGTCATCCTGCACCCATGTTAATCACAGTAATGATCAAGGCCACCAACCAAAGTAGAAAATTTGGGCACCCTGTGCCTTCCCAAACAGTAAAACTTTAGATTCACTCATGAGCCAGCCCCCAGGCAAGCCACACACCATCACTAAATGAGGCAAACTCAACTCTAAGAAATTAAATTTCCATTCTTCGTTTCTTTGTTTTTTGGGTCCCTACAAACTTCTTCACTTGGTATCTTAATCCCATGGAGGCACATGTCATCTCCACTTTGATCCATTTTCCTGAATAGAGAGTTAAGTGGTATATGTTCATACATATAAAATCTTCCTTAAATGTTAGTTAAAAGAGAGATGTATGTAATTACTCAGCCTCACTCATTTACTCTTTGTTACATTACTCTCATGGGTAAGAATATACAAAATAAAGACAGAGTGAGAAAGAGGTTTTGGTCTCTTGAGACGAGCTGTTGATAAAAGCTACAAAATGAGGACTGAAAAAAAATATGCTGCCATATGTGCTGATAGAGCACAAGAAAGATTTATTGGGAACTAGTTACACAAACTGAATAAGAGGGCTTTTGTCTGGACTGACAACTAATTGACATGAATTAGATTACGAGATAGCTGCCTCAAAACCTCTATGGCCAGAACTGCTAACAGAAATACCATTAGAGGAAAGTGGCACAGACAATCAGGAAAAAAAAAAAAAGATATTTTGCATTACTTTGTGTCCAACAGCTTTTAAAAAGCCAACATGGCTCTCCCTGAGGGGAATCCAGTCCAAAAATGCAGTGAACAAGTTTGTCACGGGAAAACATGAGAATTATTTACATCTGTGGTACTGCCATGGCTGGCCAAATTCCTCTCTACACAGACTGAGCTGCATTTACAGAGAGTAGCATAGCTTTTAACTGTCCTAAAAACAGGGTCAGATGAGGTCGCAGTGATAAACACATGTGAGTGTGGGGTGTCACTGCTCTCCCCCAATGTGGTGCACAGACTGCAGAGCACACAGTGGCCCTGTGGAGGGGCAGAATCTGCCTTTGCTTCTGTGTAATTCCAAAGGGGAGAAATTCTCATGCCTGGAAAAAAATGCAAAATTTAGCATCCATACCTTCATATTGTAGCAGAAGAAATTAACCTGGACGGAAGCCATACTTGTAAGGACACTCAATATTTTAACCTATATCAAAAATATATGCTTTGCTTAGAAGGAACAGAACAGGCTTGGAGGTAGAGTTGTTTGTTTCGGTATGTTTTACATATTTTATAAAGCCTGACATGAATTTCAAATGTCTTCAAATCCTTTAACAGTATTTTTTGGTTTCAGTGTTCCACAGTGCTCTGCTTTCTAGTATTTCATGAGAACTGACTTTATGAGCTCAAAAAGGATTGCAAAGGAGCTTCAATGGGTTGATTACAATATTCAGAGCACCATGGTTCAGAAGCAGGAAGGTGTTCAAACACTAACGCTAAAGGTTTAGTTTTGCCTTATAGATTTGGACATATGCTAAAACATGGACCTGAAGTATGTCTCTGAGATAACCCATAATCTGCCTTCCTCTCTCCCTCCCTCTTCTCTTCAGCATTTTCAGACAGCTTTCAGAAATATTGTAACTTCCCCTGTTTAAGAAACAAACAATCAAAACACCTTGAAACCAAAGATTATCTTTTTTCTTAAAATATCATTTGGAAAACTCTGAAGCAAATAAACCACAGAGCACAAAAACTGCCTTTCTCTTTGTCTGTCCTGCTGCCCTACTTCATGTGTGTTCCCTCAAGTGCGATGGGAATAAAGTTGCAGCTGGAATTTACACTGGTGAATTGGTCGGATTTACCACTTATTTCAATAGGACCAGAATATTTTTTGGACTGAAGACTTTGAGTCTTCTCTCCAGAAGGCTTAATTACCCAAACTGAGGAAAATGTGGAGGTGAAAAAAAAAAGGAAATTCTTCACCAGAAAGTGTTTTAATGTAAATGAAGCAAGCTAAATCTATTTTTATGGAAACTTAAATTACTACTAAACTCACATGGAAGAAATGTTTTCAGCATATTGTGTTTTTGACACCATTTTTAAATTTATTCCTTGATATGAACATGTTGTATCAGGACAATTGTGTTGATACTGGTTCTTATTAGTCTTTTTAGTTTAGTTTTGTTTTTGTAAACCAGAAATCAGTTGTACATAGATAGGACAAAGGCATACAGCAAATGAAATACATTTTTTGTTATGCTTTTAAAACAAAGTTGGTTTTGGCATGCTAATTTAAGTTAAACTATGAATAAATATACGTCATCTGTTTTTGGACTTGAGTTGTGCTAAAAGCCAGTTTTAAATCAGGGCTCAGCCTCAACTGTACAGATGGGATCTTATAACACTCCTCTCTTGTGATATAGGTTCCCCCATAATAGTCCATTCAGGGGCAGGGAACTCAGAGCAGAATAGCTATTTCATGAAACCTCTCTCTCATCATCAAAAGCTGTTGAAGCATTTCAGCAGTGCAACCAGAAAAGCATAAACTGGTTGGGAAGAAAACAAATGTAGAAAATAAGAATCTTTTCAATCTGTTTCTCATCACGATTTATCAACTTATACCCATGTGCAGTTGGTCAGATTCACTTTCACTGGTGGGTGCACAGGGCAAGATGTGCTGCAGCCGTACGTATCCCCATCACTGCAGGCAGGACTCTCCTCCCCAGCTGTTTTGTGGCTCCCTCCCAGGTGGGCAATAGTAAGGGAGGTTGTGGTTGGCAGATGAAAAGGGCACTGGTAGTTGCAGACTGTAGGACTTCACGCCTCGATATTGCTTTCTTGTTCACTAGCAGGGTACAGCAGTTAAATTATGACATCAATAAAAAGCTACCTGTAAAAAGCTGTACTAGGCAGGAAGAGGGAGAGTGCCTTCCCATAAACATCAAAGGAGGGTACAACAGAAGAGCAAGCAAGGAAGGAGTCAAGTGTCTCGCATGGTTAAAGCAAATTATTGGGAAATATCCAGTATGTGGACCTACAAAGCTATAAGAAACTGAGGTGGACATACAGCATTTCTATGGAATGTTTAAAGAATCACCCTCAGAGGATATATGAAATTATACAGAAGTTTTTCCTTTTATAGGTAACATCAGATATTTAATCCAGCCTAGTGCAGGCATTTATGTACTTCTAGCCCTATGACCTACGTGCCAACTCCACACAGGACTGAGGGCCTCGGGACTGGGAAACTGAGGACTAGGATAGTCCAGAAGCAGGGAATAAGAATGTCTCTGCAAAAGAGTCTCACTTCTCTAGTGCAGGACGGCACCGGGCTGAGGGATGGATTCCTTGGAGGAGTCCAAGCAATGCCAGCCTAGCAGCCTAGTTGTTCCTTTGAAGACACCATCCCACAGCTGAGGTTTCAGAGTATTCGTAAGACCATCACCAGCAGAGTCCCACTGCCAGAGATGCAGTGCAGCCCCACCGTGGAACTTTCACCTAGATCCAGCCCCAAAAGTCCAAGATTTGCAGGTTGGACATGTCTGTGAAGTGCCTGTGATCAGAGAAAAGACAGATCTGTGGTTAAGCTGGTAGTCAGGGACTCACAAACTCCAAATTCTCCCACAGCCTTCTCATTTGAACTTGATCAATTCACTTCATCAGTCTGTCCTCTGGTTCCACAGTAAACACTGAAAGACGATTTTTTTTTTTTACCTGGTTACCTGGTCTTTCAGAGCCCAAGGTGTTCAGGATGGTCTTCAGAAGTTTTTCCACTGCAGGTATGTGGTGTGCTCATATACAGGAGAGTGATTGAGGCTTTCAGGCACTACCGTACCATAAATATGTAATAGTTGCTGAAACCTAAAAGATTACACCAAAAGCAGAGCTAAGATGACATAAGTTAAAGGTCAAGAAGCTTTTCCAGAAAAGCAAATATTCCAGAAGACATATAACTTCCTTTTTGTTAAACTAAATATTATCTCTTTCTAGTTTTGAGAGGATTAAATGTGGGTTCTAAAAATTCCAAATATTTACGGACAGACTGCCTGAGAGAGCAGCAAAATGCACGTATACAGAAGTCCTTCAAACATCATCCTTCATTAATATCTCTACTAAATTATCATCTGGAAACATACAAATAGTATCAGGGCTTGGCAATACTGTGTACAAGACTTTGTAACAAGGACATTCATGTATGTCAGAAGGGAAGCACTTCTATCTTTGTGCTCTTTCTCAGGGCCATTCAGAACTTGTGATAACTCCAGCAGAATGTAGCTCTTCTTATCCCCTGATTCAAAGAGGTTTTTATTGCAGACTCAGCAGTGTAGGGCAGGACTTACAGCTGAATATTCTCCTTTTATTCACCAGAGAACAACAGGAGAGACACAAAATCATGTTCGAGTATTCTAGACAGTTACACTTAAAAATAGGAAAGAAATTCCTGCACACATTGTGGCTTTCATTGGTTATAAACATTTCCAGTGATCTGCAAGTGCACCTGTGAAGTACAGAAAGGATCTTACACCGCATTTTAACACCTGTACAAATGAAAGAGGCATGTATTTCCTCTCCTGCTGGTTTTTCTTATTTGGTTTTTTATCTATTTTGTCTTTGCCACTATGAAGCTCTCAGATAATTTCCCCTGAAAACTACTCTTCTCTGAAGGCTAGTGTCAGTCTAAATATGAGTAGTCAAATGTTGTATTCCTGAGCTTTTCCGTATCACAGTAGCTCACGGAAGCATCTAGATATTGCATCAGAGCTGGATATGGTGTTTCAAGCACTTGGAATTATATTTGCCTCAAATTGCACTTCTCTGTATTAAATCATTTGAAGTCATCCATAAACACCCAAGTGTCTAAATCAGATTATTCACTTCCTATGCCTTCCTTAGTGCTGACAAAGAATTTCACATGTTCCACACACAAAGCTTGCAGCATTCCCTCACCTACATTATGGAAACTATATCACCATTCAAAGCCCTAGACCAAACCCCACTGGATTTGTAAATTTAGCCACAACTCAAGCAGTTGAGAATCCTTTTGCTCAGAGGCAAAAAAAAAACGGGGACTTCTTACTAAAAGGTCAGTGGTACTGGCTTTGATTTGTGTCCTCTCCAGCTGTACACAAGTGAAGGAAGAGAGAGCTACTGAAGAAAGAGAGTGATGAAAAAGATGAAACTCCATCAATTCAAATCCATCTCACTTCTGTTTTGACAGGATTGAACTGTCAATACTACGGAATTACGTCAACAATTAGTCCAATCTTGTCCAAGAAAACTTAAGAATCAAGGACCTAGAGTTGGAAACTTGACTTTTTTTTTTCCTAGACATGGTAAGTCTATGTAAACCTGCATCATTTTCTCTAAATCCTCACATACAATGTAGGATTATAATAATCTGTGCTACCATATCTGTGACCTGTTTTTTGCCCTCTTAATGCATCTTAATAAAAAGCAGGCACACCAGAGAAGAAACAGCACCTACTGGGCTCTCCAAAGACTGAAAATGCTACATTTAAGGATTTATCTTCTCAAGAAAAGAGGACTCATTGTTCCTTCTGAGCTGTCCTGGTCAAGAACAGGAGGCGGCAGGAAATCATTAGGCAAAGGATACATACGGGTCATAGGTGGTATTTTTGAACTATTCTCTTAAAATACTTTGAACTATTTTGAAAACATTTTTGGGAGCTGAAGTACAATTGTGTGGAAGATTCTCTAGGCTGATAGATAGCAGCCTGCTCCCTCCCCTTCCCATTTAGGCACTGACAACCATCTCCTTAGATCATTACTCAGTCTAGCCTGTTTTCTATGTCAGTGTCAAAAGCCGCCTCTTTGCTCACTTTTCCTCTGTAGAACTTCCTATTTTCACATCACTAATACAAGATCACTGACAGCCAAACCTCCCAAACATTGCTATGAATACCACTCTTTTATCTGTTTTATCCTGCTTTAGAACGTTCGTCTTCGTTCTGGCCATTTTAATAAGCACCTTTGTGGTCAGATTGTGTCTTTCAAAAGAATCATCAAATTATTCATTGGCAATACATTTTATAATACAATTTCTATGTTCTGGAATAGTGTATAGGCCTATGTAATTTTGTCAGGATGCTGACTGGATAATTATACCAAGCAAATAATAACTATACCAAGCATATGCAATCTATGGGATATGAGGCAAAATTCTCTTCTTTGTTTACAGCTGTTCTTTCTAACTAACTGTCTCTATTGTGTGACCCTTTTTTCATCCCAGATAATGGAGACTTTTAAACTACAGAAAAGATAGGTACAAAAGCTTGCAAGCTACAGTGATTTCTCTAGATGCAGAACTCTTCTTGTTAAGCTACTATGTCTCTTTGTAGATATCTGCATGAACAAATCTCCACTTGAATGAGTGTTTTAGAGAGGAGCAGGAGGAGGCATGGTGGTACAATCACTGCAGTAGGCCTGAATGATTCAGAAACCCCCTCAGCTTCATCTACCCAGCCTTCCTTTAAAGCTGTATGTTTTACAAGTACAGAAGGATTCAATTTCTTAGTCAAGATACCAAAATACCCTTTCAGATGCACACACCATAGAGCCTTTGGAGATAAAGAGTTAAATCTCTGCTACTTGGTAGAGGTCAGGGACATCAAACAAGGGTAGACTGAGAATTGTGCCATGAACTTCAGTGACAGTCATAACAAAAGACTGGATTTTATAACGTGTTTTGTGGGATCAAGACTTGCAGTGGTGAAGAATGCCAATAGCTTTCAACTGCTGAACATCATTAATTCCAACCTGGAAATAACTAGGATGGACAAACAAGGAATCCCAAGGTAGTATTTTGAAGAGCAGAACAAGACAGATTACCTTAGTGTGAGCAATACTCATGATTGGTCCCTGAAATTCTCCTTCCTCAGGAATGTATCCTGCATTGCAGCACAAGTGCAATCTGTGGCTGGGATCCTCTGCACTTTGCTGTTCTACAAATACAGCTATTTGCAGAAAAGGCACCATTCTCTGAATATGTAAGTGAACATAAAAATATACAAGAGCTGTCACAAAATAAGGAAGTGTTTAAAATGGAGGACAGTTCCGATGGCCAGACTGTGCAATTATTTGAGCAGTCTCCTCACTTTTAGCCTGTGTATCACATTTGTTGCTGCACCCAACTTGAAGTGTACCTTCACTCCATAGTCTGATTCCCCAAGTGTGGAAGAAATCAGCCCAAATCTGTCCCACATCTTCCTTTCTGCCAGTCAGTCAGCTGAAAGAAGACTCCAGAAGAAGGACCAGTCTGCTGCAATACCCCTCAAAGGGCACATTTTTGTCACCTGGGTAGATACATCAGTGCACAGGGTAATGTACCAATTGCCCCTGAGCAACATGAGAGCTGGAGAGTGATGGATAAACACCAGCAGACCCCATGACTCACTTCCCTGAAGCAGGGAAGAAAAGGGTAAGGAACTCTTTAGAGAAAGCCTAGCCAGTATTTCAGGATATCATATCTCTTTCAGAGATCAAGATGTATATCTTCCCCACAAGCCTGCAGAAGTGCCTACCCTCATAGATGAGAAACTCCCTGCCCTACTGTGCCTGCATGGCTTGTGAAAGGAGCACAGTCTGTGCAGGACTTAGCCATTTCCACATCACAGGGTGACTAGACTCTCATACATACATATTTATATGCTTCCAATGCTTCAAAACTATTTAAATTTCCAAGCCTCTATAAATGTAATAGTTTTACACTGGCTTTGCATGAATGACAATAACAAACAAATAGCCTTTTCTATCACTATGTGTGTTAAAATATAGCCTATAACAGATGAACAATGTGCCTGGTTGCACTTTCAGAGATTACTACCAGTGTATCTTTTACATTCTTTAAGCAAGATGTGAAAATCATGTGGAAGCTTTAAAAGCTCACATTGAATTACTTGATTTATGTTCTTCCACATACATTAATTTTTAGTACCATGCAAATATTTCTATTGGCACGGTATGCTCTGCTCTGCAGAATTTAACTGGATTCACAAATTGTTACAATATCCCTCTGTTAATTTAGTTCTTTCACAGTATATATTAATGGATGATTATCTAGTAAGAAAAGATAAAATGACCTTAGATTGGAAGTTAGATAAAGGTCTATAACCATTACAGCATTGAAATACTGACAAAAACTTCTGATAGGTTTTTAGTCTGACTAGTCCTAGCTACTCACACTTTCATCAGGTTTTATGGAGGGGATTATGCACATATAGTGACATTGGATGCAAAGTATGGGTCTGGACCCAGTGATCCAAATAGATCCCTTCTGTATCTATGTTTCAATTAAAAAGCTGTAAAATTAACAATAGCAGCAAAAAATGCAAGGTTGCAGGTATCTCTGCCTTTTTTTACTGCATGTAAAATCTCTTCTTTACAAATAACTAAACATTATGAGACAAATATTGTTAAGTTTTACGATTCTTGGTTTCAGTAAAAATAGGATTTAAGGCATTTTATGAAAGACCAGCCTTTTTCCCCAAGCAAGAAATAAACAGACAATGTTTGTTAAACCTTTTTATTCAATGTAACGAAGTTTCACCCTTCTGGTTTAGTTTAATTTTTGTCCTTTCTACCAAACAGGATGAGCTCAAAGCAGTCAAGCGTGTATAAAGGTTAAAACACCCTTGAAAGGCTACCCTGTTCTTGCTTATAATCTCCTCCCACAACTCACAAGCGCTGCCTCTTAGCCTCTTTAGTATTGATTTTAGGTGTCCAGGATCTCTGCATATTCCTTTTAAGTTTCTGAAGGGGAAAATGAAAGTGTCAGAGAGGAACCAGGCTAAGGAGAACCTTGCAAACAGACAGGTTTTTTTTCAAATATTTATTTTTCTCATCTTGAGGCCTCCAGGTATGTTTGATTTAAGGCACTGAAAGAGCAATCATTCCAGCGGCTAGGAACTTTTTCACTAAGCAAACAAGCACAAGGATTAGAACCCTAAAAGCGTTCATGTTGCATCACAGTTGGTGTTAGCTGAAACTTTCCTGCTAACCAGCTCAAATGAGTTTCCAAGTCAGCTGAGCAATCTCACAGATATTTTGGTGACATTTTACTAGAAGCTCTGATAAATAAATGGATCTCATTAGAAAGTGGGTGCTGATTTCTAGTGATAATTTTTGCTAGGTTAAGAGACATCTGCAAATATTATCTATTGACTTATTTTTGTACAAAACCTGCTCTGCGTACACACATGCTTTGTTCAGATAAAAGCTATTGAGACATAGGTATTCAGACCTTGGTTGCAGAATTGTGCAAGTGGCTTTTTAAAGGCTAAATAAAGGTCTTTGCATACAGTGGGCACATGAAAATGTCCTAAGGGACTGCATGATGTGTTTTAGCAACACCACTACAAGAAAAGGCAACAGTAGCCTACAGCCAAAGCCCTCTGAATAATTTATCTGGAAGATCATTGAGAAAAATGAGTGGGAAGCATGTGAAAAAAATCCCATAAAAGCTCCCTGTTAAGGGAATGAAAGCATAGTTGTTCCAGGAGCAAAAATGACCCTGGCACCCTCCAGTAACATGGAAGACATTGAAATCCATGGTCCACAATGTCAAAAATATTTAATATATTCTGGTTTTATTTTGTAAGGAAGACACATATTTCAGAGGTATGGTACACCAAGCTCTTACATAGAAACAGAGGCAGGAGTCCTTCACTTTTCAGTGATACTAAAAGCTAGCAGGATGAGCTTATTAAAGCTCAGGCTCCCCAAAACTGTTGAACCTTCACATCTTTACTTGCCATCTTCATCCCAGAGTCTTTCCCAATTAATTCCAGCTCTCCAGTGTTTCAGTGTTGCTACCAGGGAAGTAGCAAATCTCTGCAGAATCCAACCCAGTATAACCCTTTTCCAAAATTCTCTGGTATTGTCAGCTAAAGCTGTGCAAAACCTGTTGTAAAAATTCAAAGCCTTAAGCACTGATCCGGTACATTCCTATCAACTCAAAAACCTGGACCACTTTTAGAGAAAACATACCAACTCCTGGAGAACTTTGCCCATCCAGGAAAGTGCCAGACTGAATAGGAACCAGGGAAGCCAACAAAGGGGATATCCAACAGAGATCTGAAAGACGGAAAAGGTAACAGTACCCCATTCTGTGGCTGCAGAGAAGGCAGAGGGCAGGACAGCCCAAATTGCTCAGACTCATGTCCAAAGATGGAACAGTTCTCCAAACCTGAGAGACTTAGTGTGAAACAGTTTGACAAGTCACCTTTTATTACTGTACCTGATGATGTGCCTTAAGAATGTGGCCCACATCTCCACTCTCGAGTCACCATCATCCTGATAAGACACTGGTCTCTTGATGAATGTTTCAGAAGGAGCCATTACTTCTGCGTTAGACTATTATACTTTTTTTCTTGATATTTCATCATTCTGGACTTCTATCATACCACTAATTAATATGTTAGGTTATGTGATAGAAAGCTTGTTTGCATCCCCAGAAAGGAGTACAGATAGATGAAGGCGGAGGGATCAGGAAGCCCGACTAATATCCCGTCAGAGCCATTGCAGGATCCACCAGGCCACATCACCAGAGAACGACCTAAAGCTGGGGAAAGAGAGAGATCTAGATGATTTGGGGAGGGAGTGTAGGAAAATAGAGGGGCAAGGGGATAAAAAAGGGCCACATGCATGTAAACAGCTACCAGTTGATATGTTTGTCTGGCCATGCTCTGTACCTGGTCAGCACAATCTCTGCCAACTTCTCATTAAATTTGGTTCTGACTCTTCTCCTGGGTAAGGGGGGTCTATTATGTGTGTGAGTAATGAGTGCAGCAACCACAGTAAGAGGAGGTTGGAGGAGCTGTATACACACACGCGCACGTACAAATATATATATGTATATGCATATATATATATATGTGTGTATGTATTTTCGTTAGTGAACCTTCATCCTGGTCTGCCAAAGAGTGGAACAGGACAAGAACGTTAGTGCTGTCTATGCTTGTATGAGTGCTTGAAGTGTCTTTTAAAATAGGAATCAAATACTTCATGTTTTGTTGTTTGGTTGGTTTTTTTAAGAGAGGAATGCTTCAATATTGCACATTTTCTAGGCAAAGTATTGCTGTTCTCACCCCACTGAAAAATTTGGCTATATGCTTAATACTCCTGAGAAATTCAATTGAATTTTTTCAAGGCTGACATCTTGTCCTCTTTTTGATGCTAAGAAAACAAACCGAAAAGAGTTTGAAATATTACAAGCTGTAAAAGAAAGATATTTCTTAAGATGCCTAAAAGCAAAGAAGAGTCTGGTCCAGCAAAACATAGGCTCCAACAATGAAAAACTTTAGTAATATAATTAAGTGTTCTTTAAATTGTAATCCTTTTGTTTAGGGCAAGCTGAAATGATGCTTTGTCTCAAGGTTTAGGTTTTTTTAAGTAACTGGAAATGATGGTTAGAATTTTCATAGCAAGAGTTGAAGGGCTGTGAAGATGTGAAAAGCAACAAAATATGCTTTCAATATGTCAAGACATTCCCCAAGGAAACTAGATAAGGGTGCACTGCAAATCAAGCACAGATTGTTGGGTGATGAACAGCACAGACCTGTGCTTACTAGATAATGTTCTCAGTCATCTCAGTAACATTTGACTTATAAAAAGCATCAGTGATTTGGTTAGAGGATATGCAGAAACAACATAGTTGGTGGTCCTAGCTTTTGCAGACTGTTGCTTTAACACAGTCAAGAAGAACAAATTCTGGTGATTTATTGTTGGAATGCATTTCACTCTCTGGGCTGAATGCCATGAAGTTAGGGTCAGAGCTCCGTGGGCTGCACTGAACATATCTCCTTCAAACCAACAGGCGCATCTTACTCCTCATCTTTACGCACTATCCATTAGAGTCTTCCCGGCCCTACTCTACCCATTATTTACTGCAAGCCTCCACGTATAAAGAAAATTGTCTTTCAACTTTCAAGACAAAAAATATTGTCTACCAAAATGTCACACAGTTTTTTCACCCATGGTTGAATGTGTAGCTGGCACTGAAAATCAGAACCACGTGAGAGTGAGCAGAAAATATGTCATTAGTCTCTTGGGTTTAAAATAATATGTCTCGTTAGTATTTCACATCACAAACATCAGGGTCTTAAAATGCTGGGACACACTCCTGAAATGCAAGTGTTCTCCCTGTGTAAAGGCAGACCTGACACAACGTAAAATTTGCCTGTGGAGAGAGTAGTGAGCCTGCTGCAGCCCTGCCTGCTGTCCTGAGGTGAAGCAAAAGGCAGCAGCCTCCTCCAAAAGAGAAAATGCATCCTAGGGTATCACCACAGGGGTCAGAAAGACAGATGACAGAAAGCTCTGTCTTCAAAACAGGACCATCATCTCTTATTGATTGGCTTTATAGTTCTTGGGTAGGAAAAAAAAAAAAAAAGAAATCTCTGCCCGTAAAGAATAAATTAATAGCCTTCAAAACTTCACCAAACTAGGTCTCCTGGGATGGCAGATTAACTCAGCACTGCCCTTTGAATCATTTTGGTGCCAACATGAGATAAAACAGTGATCTGCATAGCAGGCAACTATGCGTAAACTGCCCTTGCTAAGCACATCAAAACTACCCAGACTGCAGCTCCAGAGTTTTGGCTAGAACTTTCTACTGCTGTATTTACACTCACTAATTCTTTATATTAATAGAGAGACTACAATTATAGCAGAGAGTAAGATGCTAGCCAGGATTCCAGTTACAATCCTTATTTGATAGGAAGTTAATATGGTTACATTCAAATTACAGCAAAGCTACGTGGGGAGTACTGGCAGCCTCTTGTAAAGCAGAACTATAGCAAGTGATGTGAATAAGAGGCTCATGCTCCAACCAGTAACACTTTATCCAAATACTTGTAATCAATTACCTGTATTCTGCAGTTCTTCAGCTACTCTGTCACAGATGTTCAAATCCACCAACTGTCACCTGCTGTATCTTCCAAAATAGTTAGCACCATCAAACACAAAACACAAAAAGAGCAAAGGAGCTGGAAGTTTTTCAATTCAAAAAGTTTTTATATGTAGATTATACCAATACATTTGAGTACATAATTCCAGTACATTATGCACTGTAGCATCATTATTCCTAATGTGTGTGAAAGAGCCGTGGGAACCCACAAGCATCCTCCTCTCTTCGGTGTTTCTTAGGAGATGTCACATTGAAATCCTCTCCCGCACCACTGTGCTGATTAGTTTGAGGAATAGTGCAGCCAGAGGGAGTGTTGGGGCTGGTTCTTTAAGAAAAAGGCAGCCCACACTGGTGTGGCTGCAGCTTAGCAAGTAAACAGTGTTAACACACAGGGACTGCAAAGTAGCTTAATTCCAGTCTATTCCTGGTACTTTGTTGGTGTGTGGTAGCAGCTAAGACTAAATATTTTTCATACCAGTGCTTTCATTAGAGAAAATAAGCTATGGTTTAGGAATTCTCAAGGAATATGTTAGTGCCAAATTACCAGAGATAAAACATGACTTGTAAGCATAAAGACCGATGAATGGACATTGCACATAGTCAAAACATGACAAGACAGGGTAAATGTGGCACCTAAAATCAGGCCAAATTCGGTCTTAATAAAAGGCAATACATTTTAACCTTGCACTTTTTTTTTCTTCAAAACTCAGCATATTCACAATGGATCATTTTCCAAGAATTCAGCCGTTTTCTTCTCCTAGCTGGAAAAACTACCAGAAAACGTAATTTCCTGGACATTTTTTGACAAACATTTTCAGCTACATTTTTTGTCTTTCAGTATTTGTAGGCTTATGGAGCCATTACAAATGTTTAATTTTTATTCTCTAAATTTTTTTGACTAATACAGTAAAACTAGTCAGAAGCACTGTTTGCCATTCTCTCCACCCTCTCCTGAGGACTTGTCCAGTCCATTCTGATAGGAGTGGTGTAATCTGCTACATCCTGAAATTTGTTTTCCATTAATGATATTAACAACCTTCGCCTTTTCAAAGCATCTGGTGCTGCAAGAGCTTGACAAAGAGCAGCCTTGACATATTATCATGATACTAGAAATTATAAAATAAAGCAAAAGTAATTGAAAATGCAGAGAAAAAACTAGTGAAATGCTTTACTTTTCTTCTTTATTTATGCAATGTTCTGTTCAGAAGCATTTTAGTCTAGTTTTTCTCTGTTAGAAAAAATATGCTGGCACAGCAAGGGAAGCAGAGAAAGGAAAAATTGGTGTATGTATCCTTCTTGGGTAAGGCAAAATTGGTGTATGCAAGACAAGCTTGAGATATGTAGGAAAACACTGTCAAAATCTTGGATGAATTTAAATTAAAAAGTTATTTTAGTTTTCATCATTTAATACTGCAGGTAAAAAAATCATAGTACTAAATGTGAGAATGAAGAAATGTAGAAAGTAATAAGAAAAGTCAGTGGCAAAAAAATAACCAAAAAGTAAAATTTGAAACTCCTATGATTTTACATTATTGACTGCACATAAAGATTTGAGCTCCATTAGAAATAAAACTACTGGAGTTATGATCCAGTTATTTAATACTAGCATCAGTAAATGAAACTAAGCAAGTATCTGGAGAATGACACAGCTTACGTGTTTGACCTCTAGATTTGTACAGCTGGTAGCATTTGAGAGTAAGTTTACTCATGTGCAATAAAAATCTTCTAATGAACTAAAACTCACACAGAAGAAACTCCAAATAATAACCCACAGTTGTTTTAAAATAGGTCTTCTCTCTAGACAGGATGTTAAGACGCTGATCAAATCACTGTAGACATGTCAGAGAGTTTGGCATTTTCTCCTCTTGGACATTTCACACTGTAAGAGGAGGAATATAAGCATGACAGACAAAACCTCCCATGTGAGAAGCAATGCATGAAATGGGTGAATCTGCACAACTTTGTAGCATTATAGACTCCAGTCTTGTTAAAAAAAGAGAAAAAGTATATATACCCAGCTACAAAAAAAGGAAAAATGACAATGATAATCAGGATCTAAATCACATTATGTATTGGCCTATACATATAAAGAAGTCAAAGATAAATATTTCAATTTATTTTCTTTTTCTTTCAATTAGGCATTAAATGTCCACTTGGGAGTCTTGGAAATTTTGCTGCAGACAAAGGAAGCAGCTCCGAAATGAAAATGCTGTCTCCTTTCATGAGAGCTTGCAGTGCTCTCAAATAAATCCCTTATCTGAGATAATTTGCCAGAAAAGTGTATTGGTTTTAGTATTATTCAGACAGAATTCATAGAACATGTTTTATATCTGACATTAAACTAAATTATGATAGAGCATTAAGATTACATTATAACATTTTGGCTCTCTGAGAGCTTAAGGCACCTGTTCTGAATAACAAATACTCTTGACTCTGAAACTTGCTTTCCTTAAACTTCCATTAAATAATTTTTTGAGTGTTTAAAATTCACTGTTTCTAAAAAAAAAAAAAATCCCAAACTTTGTTACCTTCATACTCCTGCAAAACAAGCATGAAACAGATGAAAGTGGAGTGGCTTTATTCAAAGAAATAGCTGTAGGAAATCACGAGTTTCCACCTCCCAAAGGTTGAGTGGCTGAAAAGGAAAGATTAATTATCCTTCAAAGGTGCCTGTTTCTATAAAGGGAGCCAAGGGTAACAAGACTATACTTAACATGTAAATATCTGAAGGCAAGTAAGGAACACTTCTGTAACAGATTTTAACCCTTTGCTGTAACTACCTTTTTATTTATGCATGCAGGAGTTTATTTAGGACAAGTCAAGCATAAGATACTTCAGTAGGAATGCCCTTTCTCTAAATTTTTGAAATAGATAAGGAACACATTTAAAACCTCCCCCAATCTTTTACCAAGAAACGTAATAAAAAACTGCATTAAAGTGCCCAGAAAAATTGTTAAATCCTCCAAGACATCAAGTCAAGGAAATATCTCATGGAAACACCGTAAGTAGTTCTAATCCTGAGTTAAGTTTGACTAGATGACCAATGAGGCTCCCTTCCAGCTTACTTTGCATGTTTCCATGGAATAAAAAAAATACATAAATCATTAATTTTGCCAAACTTTCCAACACCTTTGGATTCAACAGGAATTCTCTATTTTTGCTAGAGCAGATTTCCTCTAACCATATACAAATCTGTATTGATGTAGATCTCTTTCTACATCTCTGCTCCCACTGAGTGTGTTCCCAGAGGATTTACCTTTGTGAGAAGTTTTCTGTAGGAGAACTACCCCTATTTCTTTCACATTCACTGTTCCACATTTACCTAAAGCAATAGGGATCACACTCTCTGCCTCCAACAGATATCTTTGTTGGTATTACAAAAAAAGAATGCACTTGTTCTATTTGTTTTTTCACTGTCTGCTTTGTCAGAAAAAGTGGCAGCCAGACTGCCAATAGCAGTGATAACATGCAGCATTTCCTGTTCTACCTTCTAGAAGGGAGTGACACTTTCTAAAACTCTGTTGGAAGTGTATTTGTCTAAAGACTGAAACAAAAGCCAAAACTGTGGGCTTTAGGTACCCTAAAAAGGTCAGAACTTACAAAGATGATCTCTATGACAGCTGCCTTTACCACAGTTGTCTTCTCTTGCTACTATAATATAGCACTAAATGTCTACCTTTGATGGACACCTTGGATGTGTGGATCATTCCCCTTTCACGCAGGCTTTCCTTGGATTTCTACCTTCTTCAATGAGAACTTCTTTCTCTGCTTGGTCTGTACAGGTCTGTACAGGTGCAGAAGTCCTGAAGCCTGAAAAGGCATTTCACAGCTCTGTCTCCAATGGATGTGTTCAAGCGTAGTTCAAGATCTCGCTTCAGATACTGTCCCCATACATATATCAGGTAGCAAAAAATGAATACTTGCCCCTTTTTTTGTTTGGGAGCTGATGAGATAAAAGTTTTTCTAGCCCATGGGGACATATTGAGTATCCATCTCTTTGTGGTATGGCCTCTTTTCAAGTGAGGAATTCTTCAAATACAAGCCTTCCTGAAGACATGGCACTTAAGCAGTTTCACAGATTGCTAACAGACAACAAACTAAGACTTACTAAAAACAAGCTAATATTGGGATTAAGAAAAAATAAACAAAGAACTCTGAGGGTAGATCAAAGGTTTTTCTGGAAGAGTAAGCTCCCACAGTAAGGAGGTCTAATGTGAATCACAGCAGTAGTGTGAAACAGGAGGAATCATAGGCAAGGTGAGTCAATACAGGGACTGGAAGATAAAAAGCGTGCCCAGGCAAACCAACACACAAACACATGTGGAACCAACAACTGGACACTTCACTCAAGGAGAATCTTAGTTTGTAAAAACCAAAGAGATAAGAGGGTGAGGGGAAGAGGAAATGGAAAGGGAGTGACATATCCAGGTCTATTCAGCCATCTTCTGACACCAAATCTGGGCTCCGTTTTTCTTCCCAAATGTTCTGCTCAGGGAAAATGAAATTAGGAAAAACAAGATTCAGACACTAAACAGGAAATAACATGTTTCTCTCCATTCTATTCTGTCATCCCCCTACTGTGTTTGAGTGTCCATCTTTAAGAGGGAACCTCCCCCTGTAGGGGACTGATGATTCTTTTTTGATGATTCTTTTCTTTGATGATTCTTTTTTGCCTCGAGGACTGTTGCCTCTTTCTTGTTGAGGGGTCCCTCAACACACAGGTGTGCCAAACAAGCCTATTGTCCACTGGATCAGGAATCCCTCCAAAGCAGGAAGCAAATACTGGTGGTTTTTCACTTTGATTTTTGTATGTCTGGGGTTTTTTTTGTTTATTTGTTTGTGTTTTTTCTTCTCTCTGAACAAAGTCAAAGTGGACTGAAAGGGAAAAGAAGCAAAAAACCCCTCAATAAGCACAAGTTTACTTTCTTCTAAAAGCTATTCCTGACTAACCAGATCAGATCAATTTGTCTTTTAATTACTAATTAACTTGAAACTTACTTTGAATTGTAAGTAAATGAATAATAGGAACATATGAACATTGCAGCTTCCATCTATGAAGAAAGGGCAGGTGGATTGGATCACATTTGGATCACTGGTCAAAATAAGGAGCAACATAAATCAAATGAAGACAGCATTGAAGTGAGGTCAAAATTACTGTCCCAAAAACTCTGTTCCTTTTTCAGCTGTTACAATCCCCATTCAGCCAGATGTTATTTTTTTTTCATTGTCTTTAATGTTTGGCTTGTAAAAGAGAATTGTCTGGGTTTGGGCTTTTTGGTCTCTTCCTAAATAAACATTTCTGAATGACTATTTCAAGAGTTTTGGAGAAAGCTTGGAGTAAGCCAGCAGCTTCTTTGTCAAATCTATTGTGAAGCTAACATGCAAGTACTTCTGCATATCAAAGCAAAAGGATTTGATGAAGAGTCCAGCTGTCATGTTCCTCACGTCAAAAGCATAATTTTCTTTTCAGCTTCTACAAAACAGTGTCAGGATTCCAATATCCAACTGCAACTTTTGCACAAAGTAATTTTTACCAATATGTTTTCCTTTTTTCATGACCATCTTTAATGAGTTCTGTTTTTCTCCAGTGAAGAGGAGGAAGCAGCGAAGTGACAAACTTCAAAACAAAGGCACCATTTATATATGACACTTTATATGTTAGAAGAACTTGAAGAACTCTTTGGTTCAAAGCCAAGAATTCAGATATTGAGGAAGGCCAGAATGAAAACTGCCTAGACAAACTTAATCAGGCAATACAGGCTTTCATTACATGAATGCACACAATCATTTTCTGTTCAACTCCCATTGTCACTTGGGTACTGTGTTGTGCTCATTAGTGTGCATTATGCAAAACCCAGGTTTAACTCCTTAGAAGGAATTTCCTCGGGGGATTGTTTTATTGGTATTTCTCATCTTTTTCTCCTCAGTTCAGATTTCCTCCCTGTTTTTGATCCCACCATATTCTGCCTCCACCAAGGGGGCAAGGTGGTTGTGAGCAGACACTAGTTTTATTTTCTGTCCCAGTATCCAAACTTGAACCAAGTAGTCATGTGGAGACTACATGTGGGGTATCATTTTCAAGAGGAGCATGAATTTAGTGGACCAGATGAAAGGAATATGCCCAAACACGCTATGGAAACATGTGCTAACTCCAGCTCTTCCTAGGAGCAAGGAAGGAACTGAGTGTGATGAGGAAGAACAGACTGCTGAGCTCTGAAAAGTCTCCCAGCTGTGTGTAAATTACAACATCCCAAAGGCGAATTGGGGCAGATAATCATGAGGTGTACATAAAAGACAAATTTTAAGCCTCATTAAAGCATAGAACAGTAAAATTTTCGAAATGGAAAGAAACAGCAGAATTATTACCTTACCCTCAGACAAGCCTGATTTTTTCCAAATATAAAATATAAAATACAACCTGAGGCAAAATCTATGGCATGGAAAGTTTTAGTCCTAGCTTGGAAAAATTAAAAGCAACTTCAAAAGCAAGGTTAAAAAGAGTTCGATGATAGGAAACATCAAGCAGGCTTATGTATAGATAATACTACGAGTTTGCTTGCCAAATGCAGAGATCTATTACAACACCTCTTGTGACTTCTTTCCTAACATGCTTCAAGGCATTTTTAAATAAAATTAAATTCAAATAAAACAGAAATTTTAGTACAACCGGCCTACTTCTACACAGTTTTCTAATTCCTGTTCAGTTCTGTATGCCCTATGAAAGTTCAAAATCCAGTAGAGGTGTTGATTTAGCAATGAGTAAACATGTCACAGGTTTCTACTTTTTGAGCTAACCAATCACATAATATAGTTTATTTCTCCAGTGCTAGAAGGGTACTTAGATCTCTACAACAGTAAAGCACACCTTCTTTGTAGCCCAAAGACTAGACTAGGGTGGTCCCAAATATTTTTCCAGCAGGTAAATATCCTACCTAAGAAACCCATCTCACCCACACTTCTAATAGAAAGGAGAAAGTTCATTGGATCACCAACGTGTTTTTATATCAACCGTGTGGGTAATGGACCATTTGAAAACCAATCTAGCACTTCATCTGGAAAACCAAAACTGGCTGACATTGGGAAGAAGATTTAAAATCCCAAGAATTTCACTAACAAACTCTGCTTCCATTTTTCTTTGGCTTAGCAGATTATCTTGCGCTTTTTTTCTGTTTAGTCTATAAAATTTAGTGGAATGTCAGGGTCAGGGATTTGTTAGTCATAATCAATCTGCAAGTCAGACAGCCCTAAGTGTCACATTGCTTGCTAGGTAATGACTTGATCTCTTCACTATTCCCAGGCAAGCTTTCCCGTCTCACTACAGTTAGCTTCAATGGGAGCCAAGTAATCTCATGGCCTTTTTGAGAAAATGTCACAGGCATCCGTAGCCATTTCTTCCTGTTTGCATAGTTTTCAAAGAGAAAAGCAGAGTCTAAGTGCACTAGACGCCACTGTCTCATGGCCATTACTCAGGCAGTACATACATGGCTGTATAAAAGCCCGAGGTGAATGGCAGGTCCAATCGTTCAGCTTGTGACATAATGCTGCAAAAGATTCACATTTCAGCGAAAGCTTTCACAAGCTGCAAGTTGGAAAGCCTTCACAGCATAAAACCTGCACACCTAAAGAACCCCTTGTGGGAAAGAGTGTAATGCACAGGGGATAACTTAAGATAAAGTGCGATGGTACTTAGCCAAAGCTTAGTGATTGTGCTTTAAAAGCACATGAAGTAATGCTTGAATTTATTTGATATTATTTCTATACATCTGTATTTACATCTAGTCCTCTGCAAGCACAAGTCTAAAATACTGCTGTTTTCTACTAGCCAAGCATCCTATAATTCAGCTGGCCATGAAAAAAACGTGTTTTACTGGTGATGACCTACATTTTCAGAAGAAAAATGTCTAAAGAAAATGGTAGGCTAAGACAAATAGTCTTATTTTTTTCTTATCTCTCTAGAAGCTATTGTAGTCACCTCTTGCTGAGTCAGCTCAGCTTCTATGAAAATAAAAACAAAAGGGCAAATTTGTAAATGGTTGCTTTATCAGTGAAGCTAACACCAGCAGTAGGGTTCTAGGCAGATACTCACCAAAATAATAGTTTAATGCCTACTTTTACTTTTTGTAGCAATAAATGGAAGTACATCTCTAAGAGAAGCTGCTCGAATCAGTTTATTGACAATGTTTGTGAATGACAGCTAAAGGGCTCAGCAGGTTACCTCCACTGTAAACTGAACCCATCAGGGCAGTACCGACCTACCTAAATGTCAAGTGAAATTATTACAATTTTTTAAACTTCTAAGCCTTTTTGAGGAAGCAATCTCCTCAGCTTCAAACATTGTGCATTGTATATTCTGTATCAATAAATTCTGGAAGACATCAATATTGACAGAAGTTTTTCATCTACATCATCCTAAATGTCCTCAGTATGTTACAGAGCAAATAGTAGTGCAGGTTGTGTCATAGGAGGGAAATTTTCTTTGGCAACTTTCTTGCCAACAATAGATACAAACCAAATATTGCTTATTACAAATATTTTTTCTAAGACTGTTTCCCAGGCTACCAAAAGATTTACAGCATTTTCCCCTTTGAGACTGGCTCATGTACAAAAAAATCTTTATGAAAACAAGTCAGATTGAAAAGGTTTTTTCCTACACCAAATAAATATATATTGCAAAGTTGCTCCATACAAATATATGTACTCATACAAATATATGTACTAATTTTCCTAGAGGAAAACACAGTTGACACATGCCATTCAGCTGAACAGGCAGTGCTAATGGCATCAGGGTGCTTTGTAGCAAGCAAACTAAATGACAACTAAACTAAACTAAACTTGCACAATATTAGTAAGGTCACCTTAAAGGACTTATTACTTTTACCTAGCTCATGATTAGTGCATTTTCTTTAATATTCTCTCCAAATATTTTCCATTCTTCCTCTTTATTAATAGGTGGGCAAACTGAAATATAGAAGGTAGAAAGACAATCTGTAAAGCCAATGTAGTTGAGCCTAGACCACATGGCAGATGCAGACTTGGTCCTGGTCTCCTTTAAAAACCTAGTTTTATTCTGCCTCCATGGTTGGCCATGACCTGCACACACAGCATCCCTTTGTTTTTCTTTGGAAGGAAACATTGATACAGGATCAGAATCTACAGTACACTCCAGGAGCTCACTGGGCTCCAGGACCAAGAGAAAATAATCAGAATGCTTCCTGAACTCACCTACCCCATGGTTCATACACAGCCACTATCTATTTTAACAGCTCCATGGTTGTCATCCTCTTCATTTTTGCTGAAATGAAAGGTATTCTTGACTTCTGCCAGGATTAAAAATACTTTTAAAAAGTCTTAAAATTTGATGAAACAGTAACTTCAGTAATATGAACCAGCCCTGCTAATCAGATTATTTTCCACAATATTTCCATTTTTGTATCACTAACTTTATTCCTCTTTCTATTTTCTGAGTTTTTTTCCCTTCAGAAATATACCCCTCCATTCCCATATATTGCCTGGTTTAAAATTTCCTAACATTTCCCAGTAATCTGTTTCCACAATTCACTGGAATGTAACATTTTCCTCTTTAAGACAAGACCTCATGAAATATGAATGCTACAAATTAGCAAACATTCCAGGCATGTTGAGAGATAAACTGTACATTATATTTGGAATAAACCCAGTGAAATCAGAGCATCTTGCAAAACCAAGTCGTAGTGTATTTGTGCTTTGGCTGCTGTAAATCATTTCATTGATTTGCTACTACATGAAGAAAAACACATAGAAACAAGCTGGCATATGTATACATAAACAGTCCTTGCTAAACCTACCTAGCAGGAAAGACCCTTTTTAGGAAGATGTAGTAGTTTTACAAATAGAAGACTACACACAGTTTCAAAGGTGCAATGCTTTGTCACCACCAGTGTGTTTGTTTTCTCCTACTATGAAATATTTCTGCTATGAAAACCAGGACAGCACGATACCATAACACGTCCCCAGGGCATGAATCACACCACCAACTGTTTCTTCACCAACTGTGATGTGAGAGAGCAGAAAAAACAGATCCTTGGACCACATGGCAGCACCCACTTTGCTTGGAGGTGTAGAACAATGTGTTATGAAGTAAATAGTGCTTTCACACCTTGCAATTCCTCAGTGGAAACCTAAATCTTTGCCTTTTCCAGATTCTTTTTCATCCTGTGCTTCCTGCAACCCCTAGGTACCACTGACCACTATAGCTCTGTCTCTCCCAGACCTAAGTGCACCTGTCTGGAAGTACACATAGTGCATGTGTAATTTTTTTCCTGATCTTATCGATACGTCATTTACACGGGAAATTACAAATTCAAGAACATCACCAAGAGCATGACAATAAATACAATTTCTTCTTTATAAACAGTCATATTAATACAAATAAATTTTGTTTGAAATTTCAACATCACATGTCAAGAAGAAATGGTCCTTGAAGGATTGCACTCATCATCATTCTTAGATCTATGCGTGAGTAAAAATAAGAGACGTTACTTTATTCAACACAGAAACTTCATTTCAAACGCATGCACTTTTAAACACACAGCTCTGAGTTTTCCTATTTGTCCTTAAGTCAGAGCATTGAAATAAGGTGGCAGGGACTCATTTCACCAATCTCTCCCTCCACCTCTATGTCTACTTTTGACTTGCACCGTATCTCTAGGACTGGGAGCAAAGGCTAAGAGATGAATCCTGCTTGCACTTCTGCTCTTCAGCTCCCAGGCTTAGGCTATTGCTGTTTATCTGTTTCAGAATCCACCACAATGACACATTTTAAACCAGAAATCCAACTGACTCATATATCTGCTTTTTGATTGTAGCTCATATGTGTCCAAACAACATATGCTGGATTTCACACACATCCCTTTTTAAATTCTCTATATTTTTTTTATTATTTTTTTTAATGAGGTAGCACCCTCATTGCTTGGACTGCTGTACATGTAAAATAATCACAGATGGAAGCGCAACCTGAGTACACATTGTCTGTGATAACTCTTTATGACATGGTGTACCTGACAGACCTAATATCTACAGCACATTTGCTTACCCCCCAACAACAGGATAGGTTCATGCTTTGATTGGAGTTTCATTCAACTTCTGATGCAGGTAACTGATTCAATAATCTCACACAAAAATGCAGACACTGAAAGCACATTGATAAAACACATTGTTAAAAAATATGCTTATTTTGACAGGAGAGAAAGAAAAATTTGAATGAAGTCTTCCTGTGGATTTCTGGAATATTTAATGTCGGGTCAAATCTATAAAGGATAAATTTCCTCAAACTTGAGGAAATAGCATTAGGGTTGTCCAGTTCTCTGCGTTCTGAAGGATTTCACATTTGTGAGATGAAATGATTGTCACATCCTCAGCACCTTTTTGGCAGATGATGACAGTTCCATAGTAACTGAAAACTTAGAAAGCAGAAAACTTAGAAAGAAATCCAAAACTTATATAAACATAATCATGCAAGTTAGACTGCTTCTTCCCTTGGTTGCTCTATGACTGATACCATTTATAGAATCTGCATAATTTTTGTTTCGAAAGTGTCCTGGGTTACAGTGT